>VYZW01051785.1:126035-137437 GCA_013401315.1 Balaeniceps rex
CCCCCCGCCCCCCTTGTTATTTGAATGTACAAAGTGAAAGGTAAATGTAGTGAATGAAAATAATGGATGATTTCCAGGCTGGGCCTGATCCAAAGCCCAAAAGAAGTATATGAAAGAATATGCCATTGACTTTCATGGCACAAGACCTGGGCCATGATGCCTTGTAAAACGTAGTCATGTGGCAGGATTTTTTAATTATTATTTTAAAATTGAAAAAGAAATGATTTATTAGTTGCAAGTAACCTCTGTGTGCTGAAGTCAAAAGATGATAATTCAGTGCAAATTGTGAACATGAATTTCCAATCCAGTTTTCAAGTGCTAGTGTTTGTGGTTTGTTTTTTGGTTTTCTGGGTTTTTTAAAAGTAAGAATGTCTTTAAATGATTTATAGCTAGATATTGTTAAGATAGTACAACAGACTGAATAAAAGAATGAGCTCTTTGCGAAATAGTTAATAGGCCTTATTGGCGAATCATCGCTATTGCAAGTGTCATAGTTACAGCTCAGCTTTAAAGTATATGAATTTAAAACATAACTATTGTGACTAATATTTATTTCAAAGTACAGAATGTGTCACAGCAGTAGGGCATCCTATTATTAATGCAGTAAACTCTTGCTGTAATACTTTTTGGTATGAGGTTGCTGTGCTCAAGTTCCCAGCTATATAAAACTAACAGTGAAACATGCCTTTTTTTCAGCTGTATCTTGCTGTAACATGTGAAATGACTCGTTCCCAGGAAGAGCCATATGGACAAGTTGTTCCATATTAAACTACGACAGTATAACTTCGAGCTGGCCTCGTATGCTGTAGTGTCTCTGGTTAAAACACCAATTTTAAAGACTGTTTTCAATTCTGTTCTACTTTTTAAATCAAATTAAGTCAAGGCATGGCTCTTCCAAGTAATGTATTCAGGTTGGAATTTCTTAATATGAAAAAGTTCATGAATCCTTACCTGCTCTTTCATCACTGCAGTGCTGATGCTTTGCAAGGACCACATCTGGGTCTTGCTCTATTTTAAATATGCTTTGCACTGCATGCAATTGCGTACTACATTACATGATTCTACCATACTTTTTTTTTCTCCGATGGTGCCAGCTTATACTCCAGATCTTAATTTCACTGAAGGAATTTGCATAGATCCCACTGACTTCAAATGTAAGAGTAAAAGCTGCAGAGGAGTCATGTTAATGCAGGCAGATTTGTGCAGAAGATGATACATGGCCAACATGTTTTCTTCATGTTTCCTTTCCTTTTTACCCTCAGAGGCACCTGCTGCTGCAGAGGGACACTGCAGTAGCTTCCAAATCAGGAACATTCACTCTCTGTGCTTCCAAAAGATTTTTTTTTTCCCCTACCTCGTAAGTCACTACTTAAAAGCCTTTCTGAAATAAAAAATAAACACAAGAATGATATTTCAGGGTAATCTTTTTTTGCCTTAACATCTGGTAGGTGAAAGGAAAAATGCCTGTGCATTTTCAAAACAAAATGAAAAACCAACCGTTCCTGCTAAGTTTTGTATTTTAAACGGCCTTTATTCAGGGAGAGGGAATTCCCTAGCTTCAGTTTATCTTTACCAGAATATCAGTAGCTCATGTGTAAGCTTGCGTTTTGTCCTTTTTGTTTTGGTAGTAGTGTTTTCCAGTTGAAAAGAAGAGTGAACTCCCAGTCTTCTGCCTTTTCCAAACCTCTAGTTTGTGGTTGTACTTATCATCAATATTGCAGGCCCTGACACTCTGCAGCACTGTCACTGTATATACTGTGAAGGCAGTAAAAATGAGCACTAATCAATCTTTCAGGGAGAAGCAATGAGCATTAGAAGGCCACTATCCTGTGACTAAACACACCCCTTTTATGGAGTGTTGGTGCTAATAAAGGACAGCTTATTACTGAGGCAGAGACCAAAGCTTGGGTGAGGTCAACCATGACTGGCAGTCATCAGTCATTCTTAATGATACTTTTTCCCGTGCTTTCTAAGGGATTCTGAGCAGAGTGCAAATCATTCGGGGTCATCCATAGTTCATGTACCCACAGATGGCAAAGGTTTTGAAAGACTTTAGTTTAAACTTGTTGGTGTTTTTTTTAATGTTACTCAAGTAGACAAAAAAACCTCAAACAAAATAGATTTTTTTCTCATTTGGAATGTTGTATTTTCTTTCACTCTAATAGATGTTTTACACACTAGAGTGCTTGTGCATTATAAAGAACTACATAAATTTATTTTTATGACGTCTGTCTTCTTTAATTATTACCTTTGATGTCTATTGGTGACTAAAGAGAGCTTAACAGGATTTCTCTCCCTTCTTAAATTTCGCAAAGTGAAACTCCGCCAGTCCCTGACAGATGTCTGTTCCTCACCTTCAGGATTATTTTATAAATCCCTTTCTGATGAGCGGAAGTGTCAAATCAAGGACAGGTCATAAAGTAAAAGTATAAACCTTTTCAAGGGAGACCTTGGTAATATATAAACATTTTGCACACTATCTGAAATTTTATAGACTTAAAAAAATGATATTTTAGCAATAGGAAGGCGAAAGTTTAAAACATCAGACGGTGTGCATGTGTATTTAAATACACACTGTTCCCTTGCTTCTTATCTTTCTTTCCATAGTCAAATTTTACATGTGTTGAGAAAATAGCTGTACTATCTGTAGGGGCTGTCACTAAAGTTTGGGTTTCAAAGGGTCTCCCTATTTCATTTACTTTGCAATTTGTGCTTTTTTCAGTCGTTGTTTTTAAATTCCTCAATTAAGCACTCTCTGCACCACCTTGAAGTTGGTGAGTGGGTATATAGTGGCTGTGATCTAGACAACTGCTGTCATTTTCAGCTGGTTGAGATTATCTGAGATTTTACTTGAGTGAAACTAACAGTTTACTTCTGAAAACAGAGGTAAGCTGGATTGCTTTTTGGGTCTACTGGCAAGTCCGCACCACTGCGTAAAGAAATATTTTACTTTACAGTAGTACATTACTTTATAATGTAAAATCCTGATGGCAGGTTGGAGGGCAAGGGAATGTATGTGGTTAAATGTACCTACATATATGCATATGAATGTATACAGACTTTAAAAATTGGCTATAACTGGTGGTGTAATTTTTACAGTTACAGATGATTTTATTTTCATCTTTATACTGTTAAAAAAGCCAAGCATGTACAGCATGTGTAAACTGAAGAATGCAGTTTCACTTGATTAACATTAGAAGCTCGTTTGTTTCCTGGTGTGTGTGTGTACAGCACCGAGCACAGTAGGACCCTGTCCCATGTAGAAACACTTACAAGTTTCCATATTTTGTAGTGTAAAGTAGTAATGTGCTGAGGGGAGGGGGGAAAAGGTAAATGTTTTTTAAAGGTCAGAGTTTTTTTCTGCAGTGTTTTTGTGGCTGGAAAAATTGTCTGATACAAAGTCCTTCCTGGTTGATGCTGTCCATGCTTGCTTTCCTCGTTGGGATCTGCGTGTTTTTTGTGTCCTGGTTAAAAACTCGAGTCAGTTGTGTGATACCGCAATTACACATTGTGTCTGAAGCTTCGGGAGAGTTAAACAAGTCATTGATGAACCAGTGTGATTGGTACATCACTAGAAATGATGTAAAGCATATGGAAATTACTGATTGAGAAACAAACATTTATACAGTGTTCCAGCTGATAATGGTGCTCGTTAAGGCCTGACTTGGGAAGGGGCTGTAGAGATTCTGTGAGCCCCCACCCCAGTGATGCTCTCTATTAGTTGCTGGTGAAAACATAATCGATGCTAGAAAGCGACTTACCTGGCGCGAAGACCCTGATCCAGCAGCTGGCTTCGTGCAGTCACAGGGGTGTGCCCACGTATAGCCCGTTTCTAGATCAGAACCTGAGGCTACGATTCATCCAAGAAATACTTCTGTTCAAGGCTCTATGTATCAGACAATATCTTTTGTTTTCAGTTATGCAGAGTTCTGGATGGTGAGGAGGAGGGGTGAGAGCATCCACACCGGGAGGAAGATGGTAGAACTCGCATCCTGTCACCGCTGAGTTGAGGGCCTCCAGAAAGCCTAGGCTAGCGTTTTAGGTCCTGTAGGAGTGGTATTTTAGTGCTACGTGGTGCTAGTTCTCTCTGGTCAGGGGACGAAAGTCACCTTTGGGTTCAGTGTCCATCATGTTGCTCTGCAGATAGAGGATAAACAAAAAGCAGAGGTATTCTGTGATTGCATCTCATCAGGGTGATGCACAAGTTCAGCCTTTCACACAGGCGTAATGCTGGTTTTTAGATACTGCATCCCTTCTCCCTCCCCCTCCCCCCATGTTTTTAGATGTTTAGGTTTTTTCTTTGTATCTGAAATCCTTTATTTTGTCTTTACAGTCTGGTTGAATAGGAATCGTTTAGTTTATGCAGCTTTGTGCTTTTTCTCTTCAGCTTGTATCTGCATGAATGTGTTGCAGCCTGATGCGAGTTCATTCGATTAAATAAAATGCTTAAATTGTAATCCGTGCAAAACGATCATATTTGAAACACTTGATGTCTCGGTGAGAATCCATTTAATAGTGATCAGATTTAAATGATTTAACACAGTGGTTGTGGTGGGAGGGTGGGGGAGGGAAATACACTTTCGAGACATTCCTGTATATAAAAAAAAGATTAAACCAAATTCAGATATGTCTCTCTCCCCCCTTCTCTCTCTCTCTCTCTCTTTTTAAGCAGTCAAAAGATATACTGTATCCCCAGTGAAAGGGCGCTTTCAATCCAGTTATCCACTTTACCCAGTCTCAGTTTCCAGAACCTTCCACACCCCCCCTGGTTAAACCACTAAGCCTTTGATTCCTTCCTGATTACACTATGCAAGACATCTATCAAACACTGTCTTATCTGTTTGTAAGGCAGCTCAGGCCTCAGATTTAAGTCATGGGTTTTGGCTACAAGTTGGAGTGTGATTAATAATTGACTAATGTAGCTTTTATTTATCACAGGCTAGCACATTTCACCATTACCAAGTTAATTTATGTTAAGTGTAAGCTGTCGTTCAATCTGTTTTTCAACTTTTTTTTTTTTTTTTAAATCCTAAGTCTATCTTTCACTTTTTGAGAAACAAAATCCTTACACAGGGCACAGTCTTACTTGGTGCCAAAAAGTTGATTTCCTTTTCAGAGGAGCCATACATCACTGGCCCTCCCAGCTGCAGTGTCAGCCCCTGACAGAATGACATGTGTCATTTATCAAAGGGGCCAGGCCGGGCCTTGGGAAACGCACACGACAAAGCCTGAGAGAGTTCATTTCGCAGTCCCCTCCTACCCTCTGCGAGCCTCTTGCCAGGAAAGCCTGTGATGTTTCTGTCTTCGCGGCATTACTGTAAGTCCTTCAACCTTCACAGAATTAACCCTCGCTGCCGCCACTGCCGCCGCCAGCCCTCCCCAGTGCCGCTGGACCTCCACCGGGGAGCCGCAATGCCCAGGTGCCATGCCGGCCAGCCAGCATGTGGAAATAACATGCACTGGGCTGTTCCCTCATCCGATTCCCCTCTCCTCCTGGAAAGGACTTTTTTTTTTTTTTTCTTTTTTTTTTTTTAAATCCCATATATTGTACACTATAAGAATGAAAGTCCTACGTTTTTCTATGGCAGGACAAGGTCAAAGACATAAAGAATAAGGTAATAAAACATTTCAGTCGTGAAAAAAGGGTAGCCACTGTCCTATGCACAGGTAGAGATTTGTGCTTCATGTAAGGCAGCAAGTGAGACAGAGAGGGAGTCTTCTTCCACCTTCCCATTTTAAATTCTCCTTTGGGTTATTCTGAAACCATGTGCTGAGATAAATACAGTGGGTAGTTTCTCTGTATGCCACTTCACAACATCTGAGCCGCACAGCACCTATGTAAAGGAGCTGACCTGGTAGGACTCACTGCACCTCTTGTGAAACTGTTCTGTCAGCAGGAGGGGGCAAGGTGAGGAGAAAGAAAAGTTGATAGCATTTAATGGGGAAAAAAATAATCCCCAAACCTCAAGGTGTCACTTGCACCGAATAGTTTAATTTCTGTAATGTAGTTGCCTCAGTCCTGCAGCCCAGGAGATGACAAAGGAATTAAAGTAGAAAATAATCTTCTGTCAAAGGAAGAAGAGCATATTTTCAAAATACAACAACGTTTTTGCTGAAGCAAAACTTTTGTTTGCGTGTGTGTGCGAGTGTGTTTTAAGTGGCTGAATTTTACATCTTGATCATGTACAAAGAATGTGAGAAAGTTATTGTCTCCTCTCCTTCCCCCACCAAATCACTCTTTGTACTTTGCATAGTTCCTACCACACTGAAGTTATTTACAGCATCAGATATCATTTAAAGAGATAGCTAAGGAGACTGTAGCCTCAGCTAGGAACTTTCCAGAAAGAAGTCCTATAAATTAGCCATTGCTCAGGAGTGGCTGTTTTCTAGTCAGGGCTGGTCCTTTCATTTGTCTACATAAGGCTAATTTATTTTTGCAGCCAGATGTGGGCTGACAGCCATCACTCAGAGCTTCCTTCCCCCACTGTTAGGAGGTCGGGAAAACAGTCACGTTTCCCATTTTACAGAATCCCCATCAACATTATTGAAGATGGATGTATCTTTAAAGCAAAGATTGATTGTGGATATCGGAGTTATGGTGTCATTTATCATAGTGAATATTATTTAGACTTGGATTGTACAAGGCTGTAACTTGAGACACAGCCAGGGGAGGGACAATCTGGAAACGAGGATCCATGAACTTTAATGGATGGATGCTTTTTCAAAGCTCCACTCACTATAGCATGATTTACTTTTCTTACAGAAAGGAAACAAGCATTTTAGTTTTAAAGGGCCAGCATGCTGACTTGTCCTCTTTAGTGGGTCCTTGACGGAGGCATCCAAGACTTAAAGCTGGCACAATAAATAGAGATCTGAATGTTATATAAATATAAGAGCTTTTATGCTAAACATATCTAGGTGCACTTGAGACTCTTGGTTGTGTGAATTACACTAGTTAGGTTCTCAGTTGAAGGGGTACCGTGGCTGAGTAATGCAAAATATTGATTATAGAATGCTGTGATCTGAAATTTCAGAAGCTCCAAATAAATTGCATTACAACTAGCATTGTTACATTGCCACGTTCATCTCTGCTGGGAGAGACAAAGAGTGTCTGAACTACATATTCACTTACTGCTTGAGGTATCTTACAGAGAGTCTAGTAAATTGCACACGTACCTGGTGGAGCATCAGCTTTCTTGGTTGTAGAGAAATGCAGCAGACCGAGCCTCGTGCATACTGTGCTTACATTCCACTTCTATGTAAAATTAAGAAACGTAGGGTGGGATCTTGCAGGTGAAAACATACCTCATATTTTCAGAATATATGTTTTAGGAAACTGCTTACAACCTGCTGAAAATCTGAAGGCATGGTTCAGCTAAGTGTTATTTCTGATCTAGTATCACCAGCATGCCAGCATGCTTCATGAATTTATCATAATGTTTCAGGCTTTGGAACATGACTTTTGATTTTTTTAGAAATGAATTAACTTGAATTCAGAAAATGCTTAACTGACTTCAGTAAAGGGGGAGGTTCTTGAAACTGGTAGCATAGGTCTAGATAGAGCGTGAGCAGGTGTCAAGCACGCTTCCCCCACATGTTCTGACAGTGCAGTCCCACCTTGAAACTTTCTTCTCTTAGCATCGTTTTCCCAATTACTTTGCCCAGGTAACCTCCTGCTCCCCAGGTAAAGTTGCTTATCTTCCATTTCCATCTGATTTTCTGATTTCCACTGATACCTTCCATTTCACACTGATTCAGTTTCTGGAGTTCTTTTTCATGCCTCTGATCATAGCTTGGGTCCCTCTTGACCTGCCCCCCTTCAGTCGGTCAGGTATCACAGTTTGGGCATTACTGTATCATACAAAAAAATGCATTGGACAGCAGTTTATTCATGTGGGCTGACATCTATCTACTAAAAGGAAAGTAGCTCTTAACCACACTTGTCCCTGGTGAACTCCTCACATACAAGCATTTAAGGCAGCACTTCCACAAGGGTATACTAAAACTTGCACCAAACTGTCTCCTTGGTTAGGGTTTTTTTTTCCCTTTAAACAAAACCAGAAATCATTTTGCTGTCATAAACCAAATTCAGTACGAGAGTTTTCATGTGAATAGTCAAGCTCAACAGTTTAAAAAAAATCCAAACAATGGAAACAATTATGAACATCTGTTTTTGAATGCATATGTATTCTGTACATAACAAATGGAGAAATCCTATTATCTAGAACAATAAAAGGGAATTTCCCTTTCTGTCTGAACACTCTCTGGGAGGAATATGGCCTTCTATTTAGAATCATGGTTTGGGGGTTTTGGATTTTTTTTTCTTCTATCAATGAGATGAAAATGAGGATATCTTTTTTTTTTTTTCTCTCCCCCCTCCTTCTTTCTCATGGTCTAGATTTCAATTTCAGGGACACTAGTATAAATCCTGAGAAATCTATTTTTACACCTGTGCAGCTGAGATCAGAATGCCTCTACGAAGGCCTGCTATGTTTACTTATACATAAAAAGTATTTTTCTCTTGCTTGAGAAACATACAAAATGTCTTCAAAGAGGAAGCAGTTTATCAAATTCATATTAATCACAGCATCAATAATGTTGACCGGGGTCAAGTCATTACACTAAATATATTGTAACGATTATTAATGCATGTAGCCCAGTGCCATTGCTATGATATAAGACTGCTGTTTCCTGATTAAAAGCTGTTTGGTGATGCAGAGATTCAATACAGATTCTGCCTGCCTTGTGGTGACTGACAGTAGCTTCTGGTACTCTGCTTTCTTCTGACAGTGGAGTATATTAATGTGAACACACCTTACAGAGGGGGCTACAAGAAGTGCAGAATGCAGAAAACAAAAGTGTCTAATTTCAGCAGCCACAACTGTGCATCCATAAGGCGGCCAAATTTATCATGGCACATTATGGAGTGCAGCAAATGTCACGAAAACCATTGTTTTTTAATTTTTTTCCCTGAGAGTCTGAATGAGGTGATTTATGGTAGTTATCCATCTTAAGGGTCATCCATCAACTTTTAGTTGCTAGGCAATCAAACCAACAGCTGTTTGCTTTGAATCAAGCTGAAAAGTTGTCAGTCATCAAATGCAGGTATGACCTTAGTGGTTAAAAACATTATCATGCATGCAAAATTAAAGAGACAAAGTCCTCGTTCTCCCTCTCCCATAACTTAGTTCGTTACTTTCAATGAGCAACACAGGTAGCATTAGCCCCAAAGCTTTTGTGTAAGGGAATGTTTGGAAAGATCCCAGTGCTGGAGATCCTGGTCATTGCATCACAGAAACAGCGATGCAAAACTCACATAGAAATTCTTTGTGCAGAAATGTTTTTTACCAGGGCAGTTTCTCAGATGTGACATCAAGTTAAGTAACACAGATCTTTTTGAACGCCATCTCGTTGGCATGTTTAGAGTCGAGGGCAGATCTGAAGCAGCAAAACTGTTGTAAAAGGTTACACTTCAGTTGATTAGGCTCCTGTCTCTGCTGGGGTAGTAAATGGTGCAAGATGTAGTGTAAACAAGGCTAGGATGCTGCTGTTTTACCATCTCCTCTTAGGGCGGTGCTAGAGGACACAGTGGTGAAACCTCCTGAATTACATGTACACCGTTCCACTGTGTTTGTTACTATAAACAGAGCAATATCACTTGTGATTTGGAGGCACTATATTTGACAGTGTAAGAACAATCTAGATGTAATATGAGGACATGAATCTGTTTCCAATTCCTTGCTTCTGGTCTTTTGTTGAAATCACTTGCAAGGAGTTACCCTTCCAATTGTCCTTTGGTTCCACCGACCGCCATTCCCTATTAAACAACTCTGAAATCACTAACTCATAAGGGGAGCTGGATTCTGCAAAGGATTCTAGAAAATACTGAAGAAGGTTGGAGGTAAAGCGTTGAAGAGACAATAACGCATGATTTGTCAATAAACGTGCAGTTGCTAACTTGCTGTTAGTTCCTGATACTTGAAAATTGCATGCATCTCCAGTGCTGTAATCTTGAGCCGCTGGCAGATTGACAGAGGTGTAGCAAGTGGTCAGAAATGCTCTGTGCAAAAGTACAAGAGCCATTTTCGGCAAAAAACTGCCTTCAAGCCATTTTTTACCAGATGTAGCCAGAGGACTACCTTTACCTATCGATGAACTGTTTCAAAGAACTCAACCATGAGCTGCAGCTGTTGAGGTGGAAGTGTGGAGAAAATGTTTGTTACCATGGGTTTTTCTGAGGCCTTTCTTCAGAAGGAAAAAAAGAAGGTGTGTTTTACCTCTATGTTAATTCAGACACACTTGCAAACCTGAGGCCAGTCCCAGTAAAGATGACACATGGTAGTTGTCGATAAATCTTACTTTCCCCAGACAGTATATCTTATTCTGCTAACCTGTGTGAAACAGTAATTGTCTTGTCTTCTCAGGGATTCTGCTATGTGCTAACTAATCATGGTAAGAAAAGACTCTCTCCTCATTTTGATAAATCTTTTATAATATTTCAAAGTTTATTTACATAATTACCCAGTAGTCTTTGTCCCCTTAACGTCTTTGACTTTCATTTGTATATGAATTTGGCTGTGCACCTATTTAGATGTCACTTAAGCTAATAGTGAACAATCCTGTGCCCTTGAAACCGCTGTGTCATCTGTGCAGGCTCTTGCGTGGGCTCCCGTTCACATAACATCTGAGCACCTTCCAAGTGTTAATGTAAAATATATGTGCAAAATACTCCTTGTAGTGAATGCACTGATGGGTGATAACCATTTTCATAACATCCTCACCATCGTATTTTCACTTATCATGTAGCTCACACCAGGTGGCTTGTTAGCAGTTGCTAATGAGTTTGTTGTAGTGTGGGAGGTTCCCAGGTTGAGAGCTACACTTGTGGTTTTGCTCCCTCACTTGGGCTGTTTCCAAGACTTGTGTGTATTCCTAATGTTATTTTAAAACACTTCCAACACTTAATTTTGTTCTCCACAGAAATATAGATGCAGAAAACATATGAACCAAAGCTTATCATGATGTATCTGTTTCTGTTTGTCCCTTTAAAAAAAACCCCTAATATTCTTTCCTCCCATCATGGTATTATTTTCTGTATGTCTTCTCAGTAAAATAGATTAGTAACAGTGTAAGTCCTATCTCCTGACATCGTTGACTCCCTTCCATTTACAGCAGGCAAAACCTGCTTTTCCTCTCTATTTTTTTTAAGATGGTAACTACTATAGCTGTAGAGAGGGAAAGTTGCTGTAGGTTTTAAAGGAAATTTAAGGAGAAAATGATCACTTTGGGACAGATAGTAGTACCCTGTCAAGTACTATCCCATCTTCAGTAGAGTAATGAAGCTCATAGTGGGAAAAGGTGGCAGAATCAGGCTGTTCGATCAGGTTTAATCTATGAAGTGC
>VYZW01051785.1:141717-156717 GCA_013401315.1 Balaeniceps rex
GGTGGTAGTAAAATATTTACTTAGTTCAGCGTATCATGCAGCACAAGGCCAAAAGCTGAATGATTCTACTCCTTGAGAAAGGCGTGTATACAACCACATGTATCATAGGGACATTTTATTGCATTTTTATTTTATTTTTTCTTTAAAGCTTGTGCAGGGTGTAATGGGCAAAAAAATTGCCTTCATTCTTATTTTCTTCTGAAGAGGCTCTGCTACACAAGCCAGGTCGATTTCAGGACTCCTGCTCAAGTTTGCTGAAACTGCCAGTTGAGACTAAGAAAATCATAACATGTATGAACTTGATTCCTCTTAGTTATGCATATGCAATTTGGAGTACCTCATTTGCAGCCAATGGATTCACAGCTTCATCAGTGTCAAACTGGTGGAAGCGCAAACAGAATCAGATTTACAGGATCTTTGAACTCCTCAGTGATTAATGAAATTCTTAATTCTGTACATGTGACAGGAGGATAATCTTGACAATATTTCCCCCTGCTTTCTGTGGGTGGAAGGATTTGAAGCTGGCAGTGAAAGTCGGGGGTCCTGACCTGTTCCATTACGTCGATTCACTTGTTCGGGCTGGAATCTCCTGTGTAAATGCCTTCTCATTTCCCGCATGCACCTGTACCTGGTTCTGCGGCTGGAGGAGATCCGTCATGCTAGAGAGTTAAGCTGTGCTTCCACCATTCAGAGTCTGGCCAAGAACCAGAATATTCCCTTATTTTAAGCTAGTCCTGAAGGAACACTGCCAGTTCCCAGTGCCTTCAACATTGCTTTTGAAGGCCGGGAATTAGAAGACCTGGACTCTGTTCCTGTGCCTTAGTTTTTGCACTTGTAAAATTAAGTTAGCAGTAGTTACCTTTCTGTGTTAAGGATTTTGAGATTTACTTAAAAAAGAACATGATGGGAGTGCCAAGATGACAATTTGTAACAAGGTAGAGTGGCTAGTGAATACAGGAGGTGGTCTCAGTTTTGTTTGCTGTTTTTTCCCAATAAACCTCGGTGTGGAAGGATATTACCTATACAGCAGTTCTTCCTTCTAGCAACTGCTATATGTACCAGTACAGATATCATGTAGTTTTTAGACAGATCTGCCAAGATCTCTTTAGACACCAGTTCATCACCCTGCTTGGGAATTTAGGTTCCTGAATAAAAGTTAGACAGATCAGTAATTACCATGGTAGGTCTGGTCCTTTGTTGTTAATGGTTGGTAATACGTTTTTTTAGAAACTGGTGGCTATGCTTTTTATTATATGCATTATGACCAGCCATGCAACTGGGACTTTCAGGGCACTTTGTGATTTGGAGTTTAGTGAGAGAGAGCGGGTACAAGCTGCAATTAATAAGTTGTGAAGAGACTGATTGTTGCAGCTGAAATGGTGAACTGATGTAGTTACCCAAAAAAAAGATTGGAAAGTGGTGACCTAACTGTCACCCCATGGAGAATGAGGCTGGTCTTAAATTTGTGAAATATCCCTGTTTTACAACACTGACTATAAGAAAGAATTCTGTTAAAAGTTAATGGAGGAGTTCCAATGGAACCCTATTAGATTCTTCCTCCATTAAATGACTGATACAGACTTTTAATGGATGTTTTAACTAGGCGTTGTTATCAAAAGGACTATTGCACAAATTAAAACCAGGCCCATAATCAGTGAAGAGAAGCTAGATTTACTCCTCTGCCTTTGGCATGGGGGAGTCTGTGGGTGTTTGTGTGTGCAACTGAAGGGATGGAGAAAATGGTGAAGGAGAGGAAGATAGTAAAATATTAATTAGAAAAGAGAAATGGAACATTTACATTTTCAGAAATGTACTAAAGTTGGCCAGTGAAAATATTGTGTAGGTAAAGTAGGTGAGATAGCACACTTAGATTTTTATCTACTGTACAAATTTGGAACAAGAAAAGGAGAAGAGACTCCTCTCAAGAGCTGTGATAGTTCTCCATTTAGTGATCCTGTTTTGGATGACATTTTTATGCCAGCATAAGGCCTGATCCTGTGAGATACTGAGTGTCCTGAACTTCCAGTACATTGAGTGAGAGTTGAGGGGTGGGCTTGCTTCTTATAGAGCCTGGACATCATAAATTCATCTAGTGGGATTCTGATCCTGGGCAGGTGGCAGTACCTGTTCATTGTGAATATAAGACCACATCTTTAAACAGCTGCAGAAAAAGTGGTTTGTGGTAGAGTCAATATATAAGATACATGATTTGGAGCTGTCTCCTGTCTCCTGCTATGACGGCAGTATGAAGTGTTTACATGAAGAGTAGAGGATTTGACATTGTGTTTCAAAGTAAGATGTTGGCTTGGTGTTATGATATTTTAAAGTTTTCTTTTAAAAGCGTCAGGGAAAGAGTTTGCTGTCTCTGAAGTTAAAGCCTGTGAAACTCTGGTTTCTGACATTCTTTTGCTTTCCCATGAAGAGTGGATACCCTTCTGTAGTGCCCCTGCAATGACCTCCTCTCTAACCTGGATAGATTACCCATGAGGGGTCATTTGGTTTCCATCCTTGTGTAGCCATGGCCATCTCATTTAAAGGGACCCTGCCACATAGTTCTTTAAGTCCCCTCTGTGGTACAGTGACAGTTATATATTCTGTTAGCAGATGTCATCTTAGTTATTTCCCTGATCCTTCCAGTGAGTGAAATCTGCATTAAAAAACCACAAAACAACTCGAAAGGAAAGAGAGCAAGGTAAATCATTGTTGTCACTCAGCGTCCTGCATGCAAACAAACTCTGTGTATATGTGGGGCAGTTGCTATGTATTTGGGTGTGGGGGATGTAGAAAAGTAAGGTATTTTGCTGTTCAGTCAGAACCAGCTAAATTCGCATCACAGTGTTTTGCTTCAGAACAGTCATGGTGGTACTTGCTTTCCATGAATGACTTCTCCTTTCCTCGCTGTTAAAAGACCCTGGGTGTAAGGCTCCCATTTTACTTCCCCAAGTACTTCCTGTCAAGATGCTTTAGTACATCTCAAAGTGTTCTTTCTGGCCTGCTTAAATCTGGGACATTATCACAACACATTGTTTGATCTTGCTGTCTGATATGTTGCAATGTATTGCCAGTTTCTAGCAAATCTGCTGGTGCATGCTACTGACAAAAGGAAGGTTCAAACCTGGTGATGGCCCCCTTGAAGACCTTGGCACCTAGCCTACTTGAATGTCGCAGGCTTCTAGCAAAGACTGTCAGTTATACGCAAATGGCTTGAAACGCTTTTTATTTTGTGACGTGGGTTATTGACCACTAGAATAAGAACATCTGAGCCTTTTCCTCTCCGTTGTAGTAAAAACTTCAGACCTGGCATAAACTGCAGTTTTTTTGGAGAAGGGGAAGGCTAGATCTTTCTTCTCTAAGGCACTGAACTGGTTTAATTGAAAGAACAATTTGATTTGCTGCTGTAGCTGCTGCTACAGTAAAATAGCTTGGAATGCTAGCAAATTTTTACTTCTCTCACCCAAACCAAGGATTTAATACTGGCAGGTGAACTTCTGAAGGCTGCTATCAAGTATACAGAGACAATAACTGTCTTGGAGGTGGAACTTTGTCAATATTTTTTGCCTTGGGCCAAAAAACATTCACAATAATGGAGTGCTAAAGCCCTGCTCAGAAATGTTGCAGCTAGAGAAAGGGGAATTTATTCCAAGTTTTAGAGTGCAGTATTTTGGTAGGATGTGTGGTTTCTTAATCATCCTTATGTTGAAGCATCAACCATCAAGGCATTTGGGGGACACCTAAAGGCATGCTTCTTGTTCAGTAAGAGCTGCCCTTATACTTGAGGTCATGTGAAGCTGGCTACATTACTGTCCTTAGTATTATGTTATCATGCATGTTTGAGCCAAAACGTCTCTTCCTGTGCCCTGTAACCTGGGCAGAAGATTTATTTTTTATTATTTTTAAGTATCCATAGTGGGAAAGGGGAGAGAAAATTCCAAATTACAATACTGAGAAATTAAATAGATGTTTACAAAGCTACTTTGCCTGTTTCTTTCTGAAATGATTATGAAATTATAATCATAAAATGATTTGGAGAATACATAATAGAAGCCTCTTGGGATTGTTCATATAACATGTGAGTATTTTATAATGCCATAAATAGCAAGCCAACTAAGCTCTTATAAACTTATTTTATTAATGCACATTGATTTATAATTGTAATTATTAAGCCCAGGAATACAGACAAATGCTTGTTGTTTGGAAGCAGGTAAACAATTAAAGAAGTAGCCCTTAGCTGCAATGGGGAAAAGCAGGCAAGAGGGAGGGAACACACTGCTCCAGAGTGTGCCAGCCCCAAGGCTGACTTTCCCCTGGTTAACGCTGTGATAGACTGCACCAAATGCTGCCTCTTCCTCTTTACCTTTCTTTGAAAATGAAGATAAAAATATGAGACAATATCTCTTTTGAAAAAAACATTAGGTGCCTGGATCTCAGTTCCCCCTTTTTGGGCACTAGTGGGATTTTTTGCACTGTGCAAGTGCAAGAAGACCTTGGTTTGGTAAGATACACAGGAAAAGCTCTCCTTTATTGATCCAAGCTCTGGCAGTAAACTAAACTCTAACACTCCCAGCCTTTAGCAGTGTCTTTGATGCCAGCATATGAATGCAGAAGTAAACAAAAAGGGACCGTGTTAGTTTCAGCTGTTTTCAATAATCAGCAAAGAAATCGCAGTAGATGATATTTTCTAAATTAAAAAAAAAAAAAACAACCCTAAAAAATACCTTTAGAAACTGATCTTTCTTTTCCTTAAGTCTTTTAAGGCAGAATTAAAACAGTTTGAGACTAGGTAACTGTATTCTTCTAAAGGCAAGAAAAGTCTAACACAAACATTATATGCATGATATATTATTTTTACTGAGTTTCAGTACTGAAATTCTTTCGAAAGCAAGCTTTTTCTTAGGGAGCATCATTGGAACAAGACACTTGGTTTATTGTGTATTATGTTTCAACCAATTTAAGAAATTCTATCTTTTTGTAACATTCTCTGATAGTTTTGAGTGTGCAGTCCTCATTTTTATGTGGCTTCTAATGTAGTTAGTGAGGCTCAGGTCCTCTTTTTGCAACTGCAAACCCATCTGTGTGTGTTCCTCTGATGTGTACATGAGTCCTGTTGACAAGTACGTATGCGTGTCAGAAAGACAGTAACTTCATTTCTCAAAGGTTAAGCATACACCTTTCTTTAAATATATGAGTATTCCCAGGGCATTTTAAAATTGCGCCTCGCTTTTAAGTAATTCATTGGCTTGAAATCTGCACCCTTAAATCTCAGATTTGTATTTTTAGATTAATATCAGGAAAGGAAGATCCTGATCATGAGTGGCAGTCAGCTTTCTGATACACAGAGAAGTTCACGCTAGAACTCCGTGGCATTTTCATATGAATAAAACGGGCATTATGAAATAAGGAGCTTGGATGGGAAATGTTAATCCAGCCAGATTCTGGTGTCTGGTTTAAGGCTGTATGAAACATCTGGAGGTCTTTTGGCTGTAAATGTAGTCCCATCCAGAGAGTCGAGAAGTGCATTTTATTAGATATCCAAGGTTTTCTACTTTAAATGTAGCTGAGTGTGTGCCATGAATCTCACTACCTAGGTGTAGCTTTCATAATATATACAGTATTGTTTGTTATTCCTTAAGTCCTAGAATATCCACTAATGCAATGTTGTATTTTTCTTCAGATAGATAGAACCAAGTCATAAAATTTAGACTTTCTTTTCCATTACAGCTGCAAATTAGTGCCATGTAAATGTATAGTATTTTCTGTAAGCAGGTGTGGGATTAAAATAGTTTTTGCAGCTAACTTGCTTGTTTACCATTTCCCAGCTAAGTATTAATATTCTTATCATTATTGCTGAAAAATGAGTATCCTCTGTAGTTTCATGACCTCTTGTATTTTAGTATTCTAACATACTTATGGGGTTCCCTGTTTAAAGAAATTCATGTTCGGATCAGAAAACACAAACCCTCACAGATTTGCATTTTGCCATCCACGCACTTGATAATTTTTATGAAAAGACCAAACACCAAAAGGCAAAGCCTCGAGGTCTCCCCTCACATTTTAGCGAAGATTTAACAGCAGGATGACATAGTGAGTAAGGGCCTGCTTCTGTGATTTGCTCCGTACCTCCTATGATTTACCCTTGGTGCCAATAAGGGCAGGCAGTATTTTGCAGAGAATATGCATGCCGTGGTAGGAGCAGGTCCTAAGAGTTTTAGAAAACACACTGTGAAGCAGCAACAGAAGTTGTGATCTAAACAAAACCACACTTTTCAAAGGAAAAGGAACAAATATGTTTTATATTGTGGCTTTTGTTTTTTTTTTTCCCCTGCTTGTTTGTGTGTTGTTTTTTTTTTTTAAATTACAACAGCTGATGTACGTGCTACGTAACTGTATTGAACAATACTGAGTAAGTCACTCAGCCACGGCTGAAGAGCTGGGGACCCAGCCGGGGCCACGTTGCATGTACTCCAGAGCACACTCCCGTTAGCGAAAAGCGTTCCACTGCAGGTGCTGGGTGAGAACTTGCTGTGTCCCTGCAGCAGGAGGGAAAACACTGTCTGATAGTGCCTATTGTGCTCCTCTCCTTTACCTGTAACCTCGCACGTTCTTTTCCCTACATTGTCAGTGCCTGTATTCTGCACCAAGGAGTACATAGATGCCGAGATTGAACTATTAAAATGAAACTGTATTTGAGCTTTTCAAGCGCAAACTAACAACTGATGAAAACATCTTTTCTGTTCACTTCCTTTAATGCTCTCCACAACCCACTCAAACTAAAATAATTGTACAAAAATCAAACATTTCCTTTGGAACAAGGAGGTGATTTTCCTCTTTCTCCTCTCTCCTTTCACACAGATGATTTTAAACATCTAGGGCTAGACAGCTCTGATGAAAGCTGCTTCTCAAATGTGTGCTTGGCACTGATTTTACATTACTGGATCTCTTACCCTCTAACCTTGTATCTTTTTTTCAGCCTGCTTAGGGGAACAGTTGCTGGATTAAAAAGTTGCATTTAGTGGGCCAAATTCTTTCCTCTCTTACACCAATCCTATGTCAGGAGAGTCCATGGGTTTGTACCTGTGTTAGTGAATGCAGAATTGGATTTTGCCTTTATCTGTTTTACTTTATACATTTATTTTTGTCAAAGCATATTGTGTTTACTCACAGGTGTTAGTTATCATAGCAGTAATTTTTCTTCTTCATTGGTTTTGGTGGCTCTAGGAACATTTGCTTGTACATGGACAGCTTGCTCCTGTTGTTTATCCTGCTCTTTTCCAGATACTAAGTCACATGAGAAAACAAATCACAGCATGTTTTTGTGGTACTACTTTTTAGTTAGCTATTGATGTACTTTCCACAGGTGTTCTATAAGATCAAAAATGTGACTAAACTGAAATATGAGAGGTCATGCATCCACAGGGGATAATGATTTCTGGCCATAATGCTAACAATAATAATACTTAGCTGGGACACAGTAAATAAGCATGTAAGTTAGGAGTACTCTATGTCTGTTTAGATGTCTGTTCAGGATTGGGATTTGTCTCCTTATTAAGACATGGCCACACTATAAAAATGTTCAAGAATTCATGTTCTCCCTGGTATTTGATTATACTGTCCATAAACCTCTGAGAAGCATCACCTGCCGTAAAGTTGATGAAAAACAAAGATGGAATTAAAGAAAACCCCGAGCTCTTTCAGCAATTCATGCCTGGGTCCAACATTCTGCATCTAATTTCTCTACAGAAAAGCTCACATATTCATCTAACCAAGAAAAGATACTTCCTTGGATATGTGCATACATGTGCTGTGAGTTTCTTATGTTCAGGCAAAGATGACTCAGGTTCGATTCAGAACCTTTCACCTGCCTAACTAAGCTCTGACTACAGAATCAATGGGGAAGTGAGACCTTCTTAGACTGAATTATTTCCAGGTTTATCTTTGCTGTTATCGATGAATATTTTGTCATTAATATATAACAGTGTTTAAAATGAAATAAATTGCATGAAGTTATAGCCAAGACATTTTTGGTAAGCATTATAGTGTTTTAATGTTAATCTGAAGCAATTAAAGACCAGATCTCAAACAGATGAAAGCACTCTACGTCTCCAGTCTTAGGAGACAAGTTGGTTGAAAATGATTTCTGAAAAAGCCACAAGCTATTGATTGTGTTATTTGTGAGCATGGTTATTATGAGCATCTTAAATGCTATTCCGTTTTCCTGTCCTTAAAGCAAACACACAAACAAAAACACAGACAACATGCAGGAACTTACTGCTGCTTTCAATGATGGTGTTTCATTGCAGCTTTTTTGTGGTTAGAATAACTGAGTTGGGGGTCATGGCACGTAAAATAAAAGCTATGCAAGGGCATGTCTTTTGAAAAAGAAAACAAAAAGTTGTAAATAGAAGACAGTACTGAAAGTTAAAATGATAAATTGAAAAATAATGTGATTGAACTTTTTCTGAAAATGCAGTTAAATTTGCTGCTATTATTTAGGCTGCAGCACTAGGAACAGTGACTTTATTTGGGGGAAGAAATGCTAGGAATTTTATTCCTCCCCATTCCCATTTGTTTGCTGGCATCTTCTGTTGATGTTTTTCTCTATTTTTTCCATTATTATTTGCTAAATATATTATGACATTTTATTTACCTTGGTCGAGAGCTTTGAGACCTCTGTGTGGCTTCGCCATTCTAGCAATTTCACAAATAAATCACTGATTGTTGTGCGGAAATATCACAGTTTACATGAAGACAGCATTATTTTTATGGTAGAAGAAGCAGGTTTATACTGGATAGTTGGATTGCTACATCTGTAGGTATGCATACAGAATACACCGGCTTGTATCTTTCTTTTTAATTAGCACTTAGTAGTTTTTATTAAAGCAATGTGTTACAGAGGGATTTTGGAAGTACAGTGGTGGAATCTACATTCTGCGATAAGACATTTGATTTTATGGACATACGTTATTTCTGCATGTGTAAAATAAGGATACGTTGTTAGTCTTTTGTTAATTTCCAGATAATTAAACATTATTATCTATTTACCAATGAATAGATGTGATCTGTTTACAATATCAAAGATGTATATAAAGCACGCAGCTATAGCTGAAGGTCTAATTAAAATACATCATTGTTTGTCATGGTTTTAAGGCGAAAATTAAAAAGCGTTGCCAAATTAATCTTCAATCAAGAGTTCATTAATTAGCTAACCTTCTGTAAATGGGCTGCAGTTTGATGACAGCTCACTAAAGGACCATTTAAATGAATTCCTGATTGTATCAATCAGACAGGGGAAAAGAATTAGATTTGCAGCTCTTTTGCAGTAGTTCCTGCAAACATTTCCCCAACATTTAATGCACACAATGGATGTTAAACTATTTTAAAGTGATGAATCCTTTTTATTACTGTCCCAAACTCTGTTACTTCTTGCTGTATATCAAGAGGAAATGTATAACGCTGCCAAGGTTTCATGATCCTGAACAGAATATTGCAGAGGAATATGCTTTATAACATAGTAATAAGCAGTTGCTTGAAATAACATCATAACTTTCCATGAGAAAAACGTTTTGAACAAATTATTGATTATATAATAGTCTTTAGTAAAATTTACTTTGCTTCTGTCATGAATTTTAAAATATGAGGACTTAAGTGGTCAGGTACTTCAGTTGCTTTTGTGCTGGCAACATAAAATTTCTGGACCTCTAGACTATCTGGAAATGTCTGCCATGAAAGTGACAAATTAAAGATGTTAGTGCTAGATTAGGGTATATTTCTGTGTTACTTTAGTGCACATAGTATCTATCTAGACCCATCACAAGGCTTAAAAAAGAAGTTTAGAATGGGTTGTAGAAGTCAATACATGATTTGGCGACTCCTTTTGTGATAAATAGGTGGGATTGGGATTTTTTTTTGCATGTATTTAGTCTGTATGTATGCCTTTTGTGGTTCTGTGTGAACATGTGTTTTATGAAAAGTACGGTCAAAATAACAGTCTCTATTTACTCTTGCCAAAAGTTCTCCTTCTAAACTTCGTATAAACACACATTTAGTTAACATTTGGGTTGGTTATCTTCTTAGTGAAATAAAATGGTTTGAATTTTTTTGGGGGGTGGGTGCAGTTATTTAGTCAGTAGGTTCATATACTCAAAACTCTTTGAAATGAAAGCGTTAATTAAGGCCAAGAAAGATTGCATGTCAAAGCACTAAGTGACATATTGCATATTATGACACCTCAAATGTCTACAAATTGAACAGCCATGGTGATCTTTTTCTCCCGCGTATAAATATTTCCATTTGTTTTGTGTGATAGATACTGATATTATTAACCAGTTATCTGTAATTGCTATATTATTCTATGTTATTGTAAAATATCTCTATCTTGTGTAAATGATAGAAGTATGTTAAAATACAACTTAAGCTGAATTTATATTTTTCTGACCACTATAGCATTGTACATTTTTGTTATCATCTGCCATGAGACAATAACCTTGTCCAGCACTGCTACATCTGTTAAGTCTATCCTGCCAATTAAACCACAGAGCTGGTGTGGTTTTTTCCTTAGTCAAGGTGTTTATATCAAAATTTCATACAGATACAGTAATCCAGTGTGAAGGAAAATCAGGTTTTTTCCCTCTGTGCTGATTTGCATATGCATGTCAAATCTAGCTATGCCATTTTTTATAGTATTGAGGAAAACAAAATGACCTTTACTCAAGTTCTTAATAGTGGAAGGTTCTTATGTTCTGAATTTTCAGGTGGTGGGGGGAAGAGGCTGGAAGAGCGAGTGTTTGCTGATTATGCCACTGATGCTCGCAACAGCCTGATACAGTCTAATACACTAAAACTCTCTATGCCTTCCTGTTATAATTGCATCTCTGCTCAAGGCTACTATAGTTAGGCTACATTAAATCTCATTGTCAGTCAGGCTGCATAAGGCTCAGGAAGCTCACGGGCTGGAGCTGGGCAATGTGATCTTCCTCAAGAGCAACTTCTCTCACTGCTACTTGCTTGTCTTCTCAGAGACTGCTACATTAGTGTGTACATAATGGACACCCCTTACATAAATTATGTAACTTGATTTCTCCCCTTGTCTGACAGACACGATTTGCTTAAAAATAAATATGAGCCTAGTAATCTAGGTTGCCCATTCTCCTTTTCGCTAACTGCACGTGTTATTTATCGTATTGAACAAAAAGAAAAAGCAAAAAGTCACTAATTCAGTTATCAACCAACATACAGCGCACATGTAGGAGATGGGTCATGTACACTTAACATGTATGATAAAATATAGGAGCTTTCAGCAGGGCTTCTATCAAAATAATTATCTAAGCAATTATCTGTGCTATTCAGCTAACTTTTGCATGCGATGGTGTTTCTATGCTTTTGTGTTCGTCAACCTTACTGCTTTGAGTTCTCTTAGGAACTATTAGACTGACAGTTTTCAAATTGTGCAGAAAAGACAAAGAAAGAGAAAAGGGCTTTTTATAGAAAATTGTGCCTTTATTACAGGTAGTTAATAAGTATTAATATCGTAAGAAAATCAATGGGTTAAATGCAGTTGTATGATTTTAACTGGTGCACAGATTTCGATCCTGTGTGGCTTGCCTGCATTTTCAGGAGGTCGTCTCTCAGAGTCTCAACACTGCAGTTCTTTTCCTCCCAACTGCAACACTATGGATGAAAAAAACCCGAAAGGACAAGCAAACCCTGACGTGCCATGCTTGCCTGAATTTTGCAAACAGTATTCCTGATGCTGTAGATTGATGCAAGCAGGAACATAAACAAACTGTCCCTGAAGCATGCACTTCAGGATCATTTTGTCATTCAACTCTACAGTAATAATAATAATGATAATTTTTAATGTTGTGGCTTGTTGGCTTCTGTATGTATATCAAATTAGATATGTTTTAATTCTTGGCTCTTCAAAGGATACTTACGTATGCTGATGAACTGCCATTACCTAGGCTTCAGGCAACAGTATCCGTTGAATTTTGTGTACAGACAGAAGAGTGCATACTAATGCTTGTATACTTTAAAAAGACAAAAATATTTTATTTTGTGTGAGGATTTGTGTTGTTCTCAGTCTTCTTATGTGAAACCATTTTCATTTTAAGAATATGGGCTTTGTCTAGCGATAACCTTTGTATTATGCAAAGGAACCTTGCAAGGAACAATACAGTCTTTTATTAAAAAGTTTACTGCTTTGTCATGGCAGTTTTCTTTTAGTGCATCATGGGTGGGGAGAGAAGGACAGTTCATAGGTGGGAAACTCCACTAATACATTCATATTTAGTGGTTGCAGCCTCCTCCCCAGTTATTGGCAAAGCCTTGAGAAAAGTAAACCATGTGCTTTTGTACTGTCATACTTGATTTGGACTATATTCTCACTGTTGTTTGAAGCTAACATGAAACGCAGTGTCTGCATGACCCATTTTAGCAGCCCATTATCATAATTTCACTGTCGTATGGCCACTGAGTTAATGTACTTACAAATGACAGAGAAAGTGTGTTACATGACCTTAGGGTTTTCAAAAATTAAATGACGTAGGAGGTCGTATTTCAAAGACTTGTTAAAGAGTAGGGTTTTGGGGGGTTGGCTTTTGGCTTTTTTTTTCCTCACCTTGAAGTGTCATAGCTTGTAACAACAAGAAGGTATCTTTGTTCCTTGATAGACAAAAATACTAAAAGTTTAAACTTTTTCCAGGTCTGGATTATAGCCATTAACTTAATATTTTTGGGTAATGTGAAAGTCCAAATGCAATCTATTTTAATTTTTTTTTTCCATTGTCATATGTCCATGTTCCTGGTATAATTAAGTTAAATTGTCTTTTGTATTTATGCATTTTGCTGGGTATGGGTTTTTTTTTTGTTGTTTGTTTGTTTCTTAGTTTGTTTTGGTGTTTTTTAAAGGGATTATTTTGAATGAAAGCAGCAAAGCAAATATGTTTCCTGGATTTGCTACAATGGGGCTATCTTCTGGTTGATCATGTGATGTGATAGTGCTGGGAATAATTTTGGTTTGAAAAATAATCTTTTTAAAAAATGGCTTTCTTAATTTGAGTTTAAAACAGATCTGAATGTGTTTCTTAATTTAAGCAAGTGACATAGGCATTTTATCAGTGCACAGTGTCCCCATACTTCCCAAATTTTATGGTGTCATGAACTTACATTGCTAAAACCCACCATAGTGAGTGATTGATGTTTCTTTCATCACAGAAGGGGTTACACTGAGGGTAAACCACAGTGGCTATGATATATATCCAGTAAATGAGGAAATGGCAGGAGAAACCACAAACATGTAGTCCAAGTGGCATATCCTCACCTTTTCCTCATAAAGTTAGGTATTGAAACCAACTGGCTTATCTTTCTCTTACCCTTGTGAAGTTGGAAATCCTGTAGGCAGCGCTGTGCTTGAAAGGCCTCTCCATGGTTCTCCTGCTTGAACTAGAGTTTGTACAAACAAACAAGTATTTTTATTTTTCCATAGAAATAGACAGAAGTCTGGCTTATTGTAAAAAAACCCACCCAAACGAACAAACAAAAACCCCAACCTTTGTTGTGATTAATATATTCTCTGAAAGTGAAACTATGTGACAAGCAGAAGGAATCCCATCATTTTATTTAAGGACTTATTTGGTAATGCTAGAAACATAAAGTGGGAAAAGGATCTACCTAAGCTCTAGCTCCTTTACCACCCGCAGGCCAAGTGATTTGTGACTCTTGAGTCAGGTTTGCTTGTGTGGGCTTGCATGGGTAACCGCAGTAGGTTGCAGTGGTGTTGTGTGGTTTGGTAGATAAGTTGTGCAAGCATTATTTTGACTTGGAAACCTTATCCAGGCAGAAGCCACCTTTACATAAGTGGAAATTTTGTCTGAACAAGGACTGGAAGATGAATCAATATTCTTTGCTCAACCAGTGTTAGAAGCCCTTCAGCCTCTGACCCTACTGACACAAACGGTTTTATTTAAAATTGCTAATTTTTGAGAATGCTCCCGAATGTTATCTTAACAGGCTAATGCACCTTGAATTGGTTTGAAGATAAAATGTGATTGCCACGTGTGCCTAGAAATTACTGCCTTAAATAAATTTTGGAGTTCAAGACAATTGTCTTTAAAATATTATTTTCTGGTTTTCTATCTATAAAATTTCATAGCAAAGCTAAATAATAATGTAACGATAGCAAAAACAATAATATCAGAATTTATTTGCTGAATTTAACATTGTAAAATTGCTTTGTTGCTTGGTTTTCTCTGGCACTAAGGGACTGCTCTCATTTTACACCCAGGCAATCCCATTGATTTCAAATACAATCTAAAGGGGTTGTCTGCTTATAATAGAGGGCAAAATTTGACTTGCATTGCTGGGTGTAAATGACGGCAGAATTTAACTTTAAGGTCTCAGTCCTGCAGGAAACCTCTAAGCACAGCTCTATTCATTAAAGAACTTAGCCATGCTTTTAACCTTAAATAAGATTCCTCTGCTCGTGCCTATGTTTTGGAGGGCACTTAGGCATGTGCTTAAATTTCATTAACATCGGTGTGCCTAAGCGCTTTGAGGCAGGACACGTGCCCAGCTTCAGGGATAGGAGCAGTTTTGCCGACTTCAAAGGTGTGAGCTGTGGGGTGGGTATACCTGACCTGAGCATGGTGGGACCTCCTGCCTCCAAGTGCCCCATCCCCACTGGACTGTGCTCCTTCAGCAGTCGATGGGGCTCACTTGTGCTGCTTTCTGTTTCCATGCATTGCTTGCTTTGTCTTCTGGGGCCCCAGTTTCTGAAAATCCAGTGGCTGCTGCTTTAGTGACTACTGTTAGTGACTGCTGTGAATTCAGGTGGTGTTTGGTTGCTCTCGCTTTAAATTTTTGTGTATGCTATTCTCCCTGCTGCGACTGTGCTTTGTAAAAATAAAGCACAAGATCTAGCAGTGTTTCTAAATTCTAATGGAAGTACATAATTCTGGTGTACCAGTCTTCATAGGTCATTTGCTGAGAGCAGTGAATGGCTCTAAA
>VYZW01051786.1:7075-59045 GCA_013401315.1 Balaeniceps rex
TGAAGACAGTCCTCTAATTAATTGTATCTATTTGTTGTATGACAGCAAGGTCTGCACAAAAGAGTTCTTTTGAATATCTCCCTTGAGTTCTTCTGTGTGAGCGGGGGCATCTCAGCCCACAGAGAAGTGTGAGGAACTGGGGGAGCTATTTCTTTTTCCTTGTGAACAAGCCCACATTGCAAAGGCCATACCTAATAAGGGAGATGGCCTGGTTTTTCATACCAATTTGTCTGTTCCAAAGATACTGCTGGAAATGTTTATACTGTTATCTAGAAAAGTGTTCCTTGGAGGCGAGTCATCTTGTAATTTGAAATTAGGGTGGATGTGTGTGGTGCTGGTGTCAGTGGCTCTTTTTGGAAGTACCTGACACTCTGAACGTAGGTCTGCTCGAAAGCCAAAACATTTGTCCTTCTGAAATATTTTTGTGAACTCTAAAGCTAATCATAGCAAAGGGGTGTTTCAGCACTGTCTGCAAAATCCCACTAGAAGTGCATGAATCACCCCTGAACAACAGTGGAATTTAAATGTTGTGTCTAGATGCATTCACATAATTTAATAGAGAAATGCCTGTAGTGTAGTATAGCATGGCTCAGAGTAGCTTATAGCCAGCTTGGGTATAGAAGCCCAGTTATGGCAGCATGGTGTCCAAGACAGTCTAATTTGCTTTGCTTCTTGACTGAGTTCTCTAGGACTTCAGCAGCACATATACTAGACAGCTATTTTAGAGCTAGCTTGGTATTTCTTGCTACCCTGCTGTCACAGCGCAGTCTAGACAAACCTTGAGGCTCAAAAACTCTCAGACTACCAGACTGCCAGGTGAGATGGGAAATTGAGGCCCTTAGTCTGCAATTAAGGTAGAGCACACCTGAAAGGCAAATGAAAGGCATGTGCAAAGAGTAGTTTGTACTTGAAAGGTCTCCTCTGAGCTCTGTGGCAATTGGGGCCTGTGAACCATCTCTTACCAGAACACGGAACTCAAGGAAAATAGGGAGAAAACTTGCAGAGATGGAATTTAAGCTTGTAGGTTTACTGTGCTCTACAACCCCAAAGTTAATCTTTACCCACAATGCATGTATTTTTGGAGGCGCCTCTCCTTTTATTAGTATATTTGTGTTATGTTTGGAATGAGTGACTTAGAGGTGGCAGGAAATTTTAAACAAAACTTATCCTGCCAAAGTAGTTATCTTGTTTATTGGTTTTTGAAGGGTGTATTTCTCAAATCAATAATGAAAGTAGTAACAGTTTGTGTGTCCAAAATGTCTTTGTGAGAGCTTCAAAGCATTGTAAATGTATCCACACAGTACTTCTGTAAAATAGATAAGACATAATATTACCACTTTATAGAGGGGTATGAAAGATGAAATCACTAGTCCAGATCTAACTAGAACACTCATATAGGATAGAAATAATATGACAGTTGTTGATGTACATCAGCTATATAACCCTTATTTCTTCCCACACAGCTTCTAATGCTACAATGTTTGTATTTTTGGTTACAGTTACAATTTTGTAACAGTCTACTGCTTTTCCACTCCTGTGAAGTAGAGAAGTAAGTCTCTGTGTGCATCGTGGCATTATTTACACTATTAAATTCCAGGCGGTTATCTCTGTTTGATCCGGTCCTTGGTGTGGCGTTACTGATGAACTTGGAGGACACATGACAAGCCTTGAAGAGAGGCATATTCTGGATGGGGAGCTGGCAGATTAGGGGGAGATCCCAGCAATCGTTCAGCAGTGCAGGAAGAGTAGTTGTAAGCCTGACCTTTCTGTGTAGAGAGCCATGCAGAGTGAGGTGCTGACAGCAGTTGTTTCACTAAGCCGTTTGGAGCACAGGGATATTTCCTGTAGTCAGACATGGCCTCCAGAGGTTAGACACATCCCCAGAGTCTTTTCTGGTATTTGCTATACCTCATGAGGCACCACCAAAGGGTTAAATAGTTCCACAGTGTGTCGCTTGCTCTCTAATTAGGAAATAGTCCAAAAGCTCAAAGTTCAAAATGCACATGGTCTGAGTTGGGACTCAGCCCAAGTTCCCATTGATTGCAGCCTCATATGTTAGTGTGCTGCATCTGCACATGGTCTCTTCCGCTTGCCATTTCTGCCATTTGTTTTCCTTTTTTAAAGAAAAATGAAACAATTAATCTACAGAATTTCACTTCTTTTGTGACTATCCAAAGTCTTTCATTGCTTGAGCTTGTGTGCTTTCTGAGAATAACTTGTGACCCACTTTATAATTGAAACCAGGCCAGTAAAACATGACAAAAATCTTCTCACTCCACTTCATTCTGCAGCGTCTGTGGCTACTGCTGGAGAAGCAGGAGAGGTCTCTTCCCAGCAGAGGCGTAGATAGGAACTGGTCAGGCTGAGCCTCAGGGGGCCTGAGGTTCTTCGTTGGCCCCCAAAGGAGAAGCAGAGGACAGGCAAAATGCCATCCAGCTGGGATTGTGTTTTGAGAAAAAAGGGCAGAGTGAGGTTAGGCTGAGGCCACAAAAAGGGAAAGGAAAAAACCAGTTTTACCAAGCAAATAATAAATGGTAAAAGCCAGAGACATGGATGGTAATATGGAAGGGGACAGAGTCAAAATGTTACCCCATGGAGCCTGCGACCTAGGGAGTGGGCAAAGTTAAATTCTGGTGATTCATAACCCAAATATTTTCTGTTTTCAGATGCAGAAAACTTAAATGTTTCCTTTTTTTCCCCATCAGAATCTTTCTCCTGTCCAGTTTTTTTCCTAGGAAATCAAATTATTACTATGTTTTCAGAAACTTGCATTTAATTAAAATAAAGCCTCGCCTTCCTTTGGAAAATACATTTCAATAAAACATTTTAGTGCTTGCTGGAAATCAAACAAGCTGTTACAAGAACTTTTGGGATTTTGTATTTAAGAGGGGCATGGTTTTGGGGCTCATAGTTTTAGGTCTCACCCCAGAATGGATGGTAGCTTCTGGGGGTGACAGCCAGCTTTCTGCTTATGAAAAAGGAGGTGGTGATTCCCATCTCCACCTCTTTCCTTCTTCTGCTTCCAGCCACATGTGTTTGCTGCTTCCCTCCTCTGGCTCTTGTGCTGTTTAACATGGCAGGGAGATGAGTCAGATCATTAACCTGTCTAAAAAGCATATCCAGCAAGACAAATGTGGTCTGTGAGCTTTCACACCATTCCTGGAACATGGGTAAGGGAGGGGGCAGGCCTGTGCAGCCGGGAATGGCGATGAGGAGAGAGGGCAGGATAACCCTTTTGGTAAAGGTAAACTGTTAAATCAGCTTGGCCATCTCACTTAGCTGGTGCCTGGGTTGGTACCGTTGGCAGTGCTGGTAACAATTTTCCTGCATCATACAAGGCTTAAGGACAAAGAGGCAGCTTCATCCTTGGCATAATTCTACAAGTGGAGTCGCAGGAGTTATACCCAGGGTGACTTTGTCTAAAGTGTGCCTTTTCAACATAGTCCACTAAATCAGCTCATTCTTGCTCTCTCTTTTGTTTCTTTATTTGTGGCTACACTGAATTAGCATCTTAAATAAATTGCCATGGGAATCAGAGATGCAGTAGCTAGCTTGCTTTCTCTTGTGAGTCTACAAACAGTCTTTTCATAGCAGTCTTTTCACAATCTCATGTACAGTGTTTGGGCACTTGATCTATATCCATCAAGAGCTTTTGATTGCCTATCCTGTTCTGTAAAAAATCTAACAGTGTAAGGTGCATAACATATGGTATATGGTTGACAGAAAATTTCTAGCACGTGTAATTTATATATGCAGATGAAACATCTCTCTTTCTGGAGTGACTTGTCGCCTATTTATTGTTCCTCACTCTCATTCTGATACATTATTTGTATATTTTGTGACATGTGGATTGTAGAAAAGAAAGAATAGATAACTTGATTTGATGAAGCAGGGAGTTCTCTGCATAGAGAACAAGGTAAAAAAAGAGAGCTTTGTAGGAAGAAGAGAAGCCTGAAAAGACAGGCCTTGTGATGAAGAGAGCTGTGGGAGCGGATCAATAAGAAAGGAGAAACTCTGAAAAGGCCTTGAAGCTCTGGACAAGAAAGCATGGCTTTCATGGGGATGTAGGCAATGGGGCTGGGGTATGGAACAAAAGATGACCTCAGCTGCTGACTTTTCTGTGGAGAACAATGTAGGTGCATTGGGAATAAGATCCAGGCTCAGTGATCAAAAAAATTAAAGTGATCAAAATAATTAAAGTAATCAAATACTGTGATCGCATGGTGTATCTGGGCAGAGATTTACATGTTAAAAATAGCAGAAGAAGAATGCTCTGGTAAAATAATGTTGTTAATGTGGATAGCACAGGGTTAACTAAGCAGGAAGTCTGGATAAAAGTATAGGCAGTGTAGGTTATATACTTGGGTGGCAGCTGATGGAGCCATGCAATTGCACCAGAATCTCAGATATCATTGAAGAACATGCCTAGTATGTCTCACTGTGAAAAAAAACTTGCGAACGTGACCCCAGCACATTGTGATGCAGCGATATGTGCCAGAACTCGCGTGCAGCCTGTCAGCAGAAGGCTGAGAGTTGCGATATGCCTGCCCATCTGAACGAGGTGCTAACTTCAGCATCTGCTTCTGCAGGGGCCTCAGCTCGTTTACCAAAGCAGCGGGGGAGGGAAATAACTTGTGCCAAGACTATACAGTAATGAATGTAGTGTGATTGGACTGCTTTAATTTGCCTGCAGAAAAGGATCTTGAAATTAGGAGCTGTCAAGGCATTTAACACAGTATGCCTAAAACACAGGGTAAAATATGGGACTGGAGAAAAGCAGAAAGCTGAAAAATAGAAATGCATGCTTATAAATCATTGACATAAAAGTAGTACAGGAACCTGCACAAGCAAATAGTAAAACCTGGATAGAACATAACAAGAATTAGGATGTCTTGGGAGCATGAGAGAGGAAGAGGTAGATGCTGAGAGAAGAATTAATCAGAAAGGTCAGAGAAAAAACAGTGAAAGCCAAAAAGATGGCATGGTTTTGAAGCAGGATTTTAGTTGTTTCCAAAGCAGAAAAGAGCTCAAAGAGGCTGAGGCTGAAGTACAGAGCATGATATTTATGCAGGGAGTTATTATAAGAGACTTGATGAGACTGACTTTGGTGGCAGACAGGCCTCACAGCCAAACTAGAGGTGTAAGAAAGTAGGACAGAGCTGGGATGAAATGGGATCAGCAGCTGTAAGCAGGGTATTCAATTAACTAGAAACAATTCAGTTCAAACAACAAAGGAGAGAGGAACTTGGAGAGACAGGTGGGATCATAGATGGCTGAGGCAAGATCAGAAGGAGCTTAAATTTCAGGGAGTATTCACTCCATGCAATACCTCTTCTGTCTCTTTGTTAAGATGACTAAACTGACAGAGAAGTATTTGCTTCTGTGCTACATTACCTTTCCTTGAAATGATGGGGGGGGGCGTGACAGGACAGAGGAGGGCACTGTGTGGTGGTGAAGAGAGGGAAGACCCAACACCTCCATTTTTGACAGCAGTAAGTTGCTAAATCAGCTTGGTCATCTCACAGAACCTTACCCTAAGGTGCCTATGTTGTGACTGTGCTCTTTTGGGGAGATCAGGACCAAAAGAACAAGCGGTTAAGATGGAGGTGAAGAGAAGCAATCATAGGAAGATCAATGAAAGTTGGGGGGTCAGGTCAAGAAGGTCAGGGTAATACATCTGTGACAGAAAAGTGAGAAACCCCAGTGTCAGCAAATGAAGCGTGTAGGAAGGATGAGAATAAGAAAAAGGGTGGAGTGAAGAAAAATCAGAGACTTTGCAAGTGACATTTCTTTACAGTGAATATGGGCTAAACTTAATTCACAGGTTGGTTGGTTGTTTCTTTGTTTGACTGACCTAAAAGGCACAATGCATTGGGGATGCTTGTGGGTTTTCTAAAAGTGTTTGTATGAATATGTGGCAAATATGTACTTTTCCTGAAGTGACTTACTGATCTTTTTCCTTCCGCCTTAAGCATTTTACTGACTAGCAGTAAACCATCAAGTACTAGCTCTTCCTAGTTGGTCCCTCTTGTTCCCCTACTTGAGAATGAAACACAATATCTTGAACACCCAGAATGCGAAGAAGCTAATCATTGGCTCGCATTGTGGCTGGCAGGGCGGCCCGCCTCTTTGGCTCGTGCTGACAAGCTGTTTATGTTTGTGCAAGGCCACCCTTTAACTCAGCCGCCTGATGGCCGTAATGGGACCAACTGTCTGAATGCTGCAGGGAGCTAAATCTTCTGATCAGAGAGGCACGGTGAATTTCAGTCTCTGATACTCCTGCATGGACTCTATGGAACGCTAGTAAGTAGCCTTCTGTCTCATTGTGGCTTTTCTCATAAGACTGAGGGCATGTTTTAGCGAGGCAGGTAGGCATTCAGAGAGGCAGCTATTAAAGTATTTTCCTCTGTCAGAAGTAAAAGAGCAGCTACTTTGTATGCACTGTCATGACTACAAGGACTACACTATTTCAATCTCAAATGAGACCTTCCTGGGAGGCAAGAAGGAAGAAGTTAATAGGGACACAACCCATTTAAACTTGCCAGGTTATTTTTTGTATATGACTTTAATTAGTCTGCATCTAGTTCTCATTTTTAGCTGCATTTCCAGTATTTGATCATTCAGTCGTGTTTCAAACAGCAGCAGTTTTTGCAAGGTCATAAATAGCATTGTTTGGAAAAGCATGAAAGGGCTAGAAATGGGATGCTATAAAATGAATGCTTCCAAAAATGCTGATGGGTGCTGTCATATTCTAAGATATATGCCTAACAGTTGAAAAAGCAAAGTCATGTTTGGAGATTTCAGTCCTCTTTGCTGGCTGCTATTAGGAAATGTTCACAGCTCCACAGAGCAAAAGACTGCAGAGGTGGAACGAGCTTGACTTTTTGTGTCTTTAATATGTCCTTTCTAATGTTCAGAATTTTAAATAAAATATTCCATGTTTGGACAGTATTCTTCAACTTAATCCCGCATTGCAAATACTGATGGACTTTTCACACTTTCTCTTTTACCCTTTACACCAGCAAATAAAATCTTAATCTCCCTGGTCAGAGCTGGACACCATGCAGAATCTCAGAACTAGTCTGCCCCTGAAGTTTTGGCAAGTCTGTGTCTAGATTTCATGTGGTAGCTGAGGTGCTCATCTGTAGATCTCATTTTATGAATGAAGAAAATAAAGATATGACAGATTAAGTGACTTTGCCATGACCAGAGAGCAAAGTAAGTGTCAGCACTCAACAGTCTATTACTGAGGTCACTGTACTACATTATTTATTTTTCTTCCTCTCATTTATTTTTACAAAATCCTATCGGACAGTGCCAATAGTAATTTCTGGGGATGACTGTGTGCACCTCACAGAGTTCAGATTGGCTAAGAGAAGCACCTCATGATTTTGCTGCTTATCCAAACTACTCTGAGCTCAAAACTGCATGGGAAGCCTCAAGCAGAGTAGGCTGCAGCAATATTTTTAGTTCTTCCTTCTTTTGGCATGGCTGGAAATGTCCCATATGGCACTATGGCAGCACTTTGATATTGCCAGGATGGTCCTTTCTCCAGGGTACTACTTCTTCAGCTCTCTTCTGAACCAGAAGTGCCAGGATCTGCAGCAAATTCAGCTCAGGCTTTGAGTTCAAGATACCTGGGGGAAGAAAAAGCAGCTGTCACTGTAAATAAGCGTGTTCACTATGCTTCTTTTTAAAATCACAGGAATAACATTACTTCTAAGTTTCAATCAGATCTTTGTTAGCCTTGAGTCATGCCAAGAAAATAAAAGCAAATCTGAAGCGAGGCCTGATGCCATGTTCTTTTCAGCTTGTCTAACTTGCCCTCTATGGGTGTACCCAATAGGGGGATGCCCTGGGGGCTGTGCCCTTGTCTCTGCCATCCTGCTTGTGTTTTGGGGCTGTGCACAGCTTCTGCAGACAGCCCTGATGCAGTCTGGAAGCCTTTGGCTCAGCTTGCCTACTCATCTACAATGCTTTTAAGGACTGCATCATTCAATGGTCTTGAATTGCAGACAGCCAGTCAAGCAATATTATCTGTGGGAAGCAGTGGCTAAGAGACAGACAGAGAGAAACTTTCAAATAAAACTGGTCAAATTATGGGCAGCTGTTGTACTTTGTGCATTTTAACTAGATGGGTCTTGATGCTCGCAGTTGTTCAGCTCTAAGACTGAGCCGCCTCTAGAGTAATACAGTGCATGCGTGGTAGTGTATGAACTAAAGCTAATTACAGCAATAAGCTGCTTCTGTGCCAGGTTGTGAACACAAGCCAGAGGTTTTCAGTCACTCTAAGTAGCAGATAGATACTAAGCCTTGATTAGTAAAGATGAAAACGAAATTGCTTTTTGTCTATAGATTAAGAATGCAGGATCTCAGTAGGTAAGTAACAATGAAAGCCATGAGATACACATCAGGCATAAATACACACCTAGGAGTTTTTGCTGTGCTGTCTCAGTATGTAGTTAGGAATAATCAATATGCTTACCACATTGTCTCTCTCTTGACTAAAGAACGAACACCCTTGTGCATCATGAGCTCAGCACAACATGGCTTGCTCTGTAGGGGCAGACTGTGCCTGTTTGATTTACATCAGGGTAAACAGGCAGAAGATTAAAATTGATTTGTCTTCTTCCCAGAGAGATAATTTTCAAGATGTATTCACAGGGCTTGCTAAAACAGGGCGCTGAATCAACATCCTTCATAAAAAAACCTGACTACTCTGAACTGCCTATGCTGTAATTGTACTTTCTGATTCTGAGATGGTAGGCAGTTTGTGAAAACAAAATTATTTACTAATACTCATTAACTGAGCTTTCAGATAGCCTGGGAAGCAGGTAAGCATATCATCTTCAATCTACAAAAGAGGGAAATGAAATCTGCAAGAAGGCTGGAAATAGAACTAAGAGCTGCTTCCCAGGGCTGTATTTTTACTGCAATTCATTTTCTTCCACTGGCTCTGTAGGTGCACTGTATGTTGACTGTGGGATCCCTTGCCAATGTTTTCCTGTGGTTGAGTCTTTAGTCTGCAGGCACATTTGCAATATAGCTATTGTTCAGTTATTCAGCAGTTAATGAAAGGTATTAATTTGGGGTTGATTGAAACCCTGACCTTTTACCATGACCAGCTACCAGATTACAAAGCCTGTAACATTGAATCTGATCTGCTAGATTTCCCCTTCTTTGCCCTTGAGAATGTCAGACCAGCTCCCAGAACTGATCGATCTCTCGGGAGAGAACAGCTCTCTAGATTAATAAGAGTTTTGAGTTACCGGAGCTGTAATTCATGACACACTGAGTATTTGAATTCTTAGTGAAAGCAGGAAGTTTTAAGGGTGCTTTTCATCTCATGGATTCAGCTTATTAGCAGGTGCTCTGCTGATGTGTCCTATATGCTTGACACACATCAATTAAGGTTATGATAAGAGAGAGCCCATGAGTAAAATAACACATTTGCCCCGCTCCCGTTGGCTGTTTGAGTCTGACCAGAAAACTGAACTGCCAGGTAACAGGAAAAAGTCTGAAAGTGGCAGCCTTCTGTCAGGTTTGGATAGACGTCCTTGTAAAATCACTCACCATCAGTACTCAGGTCTTTGTAGGGATAGAGGCTGAGATTTGCAAACAACCCCTCCTCAGCCTCCTTGGTTAAGTTGTCCTCTCTATTAAATCTGAACCCTCCGACTAATATCCTCCATGCTAATATCCTCAACTTTCACCCACTCCTGTGAAAGCTTTTAAAATCTTTCATCGTGGTTTTTTTTTTCAGGTCCATTTTCCTAGGTATTAGATCCTCTTCTAGGTAAGGGATGTTGTTGCCAGTAAAGAGGAACATACTGGTTGGTTTTAAAAAACGAAAAATGCTAGGCATGCAGCCTTTTTTATTAAAAAAGGAAAAGCAGCAGGGTTGCAGTACTCAGATCTCACTCATGCATCAAGAGCAGAGGGTCTCCGTCTACTGTGTGCATTTTATTTTGGTGGTGTTACTCAGAGAAAGCACTGCACTTAGGAAAGAAAAGGATTGCAAGGCAGGTTATACGTGCAAAATTCACCCCAGGAGAATAGAGGAAGTTTCTCAACCAGGAATTTGCCACAGGGTCAGTTCTGTAGGGTGGCCTGCCTGAAATATAATAGAAAACACAGGTCAAGACAGAAACAAAAGGGACCATTTCCTACCTTCCTTGCCTGTGGCAGAGAGTGAATTGCAGGGGCTAGGTGGTCTTCAGGTCTGTGCTGCCTTAAATCTGTATCTACCACAGTCCACTGGTTTCTTTGACTTCTCTCCCTCCTGTCCAATATGCCTGGCCTCCCAGCTGGCCAGCAATGCTGAAAGAAACAAGCATCAGGGGCATACAGATACTTGTACTGGCTGTGCTCTGTTCCTGTGCTGGGAAGATGTTTCCTTGGACTCCAGGGGCAAGCCCTAATCTTTCTTCTTACTGGAACCCCTGGCTTACAGAACAGGCTCTCTGCATTCCTGCATTGTTTTGATAGTGTGTAAAAGGCACAGTCTTGCAAACTACCTTCTTCTAGGGTACATACAGGACTGGTATAAAATTAACTGCAGCCTCCAGATGGCCCACCCAGATTCCTTTCTCTGGCTCACCTCTCTCAGGCCTAGAAAGCAAATTGTATCCCAGTATGTGCTCAAGTAGGCAGGAAATATTACAGATACCACTGCTCCTTCATCTATGAAGGAGCTTTTAAATATTTCCGTTTCCTTACTTTCTGCTTATGCAGCTGGGCCAAAGGTCTAAGAAAGCAGCAATTTAAGCTTGTAGCATAAAATGTCCCTAATTGAGTGGGTAGCTTGCTGTGTTCTGTCCTGGTTGCTGCTGTCTAAAAAAATTATCACTGCTGTCATTAGCCTTTCCCTCTTATCACTGCTAGTTCACAGCATGTGAAACTGAGAAGCATAGTACCTGTTAAGACTCAAGGATTGCACTGCAGTTTCCATCCTGAAATCAAATCATACTGGGGCTCGCTTTCTCCCTGACCTCTTTCTCCTTACACAGCATCTTCAGTGGACACTTTACCTAATGCTCCCTAAGCTATAGTATAACCCCCTAATGTACCCTGACAGTCAGATGTTAATGTTTGTTACAGTAATATCCTGGCATGGAATTCTGCAGGTCTTACTCTGGCAAAACTCCTGCTAACAGCAACAGAGGGACTGGTTACTTAAGGGCTGAAATGGGTCTGTGAGAATTACAATCTTTTCTTGTATGTGTGGTTTAATTTCTGCTTCTGATTGGGATGCTTAACTTTAGAGCAGTACGTTTGGCCTTCTCTTAAACTAGTTTTCGAATGTGTAAGAGCAAGTCAATAGGTATTTGATGAGGTTAATATTAACTCCGGCACTGCAGTGGCTGAACTTTCAGCATATTACAGTTTTCAGACGTTGCCTTCATGAGACCATCTGTCTAAAGAAATCTGCCTCCTTCTCTCCATTTTCCCCATAATTTTCTCCTGGTATCCACTCTCCTCTATCACTTTGAAATCTATGCTTGACACTCATATACACTTTGGGACCCAGAGCTATGTCAAAACATTTCCTTGGTTCCCAGTGGCTATGGAAAATGTTACGCTGTCACACTCCAATACACAGATGGGAAAATGTAAGCCAGGACTACTGTGGCTCTGACTGGAAAAAAGAGGATAGAGGAGTGGGAAGAGACGATCATATGGGTTGAAAAAGCAGGGTCAGCATTCTTGTATGTGCGTGCAGGTACTTAAATTAGAGTATTCTCAGTGTTGTATGCCCACCTGCCCCAAAGCCCTGCACAGCCTTGAGCCTCTCAGCCTTTCACTCTGGCTTTTAGTGTCTCCTAGCCTGAGGCCCCTCATCCTTAGACCCAGTCTCCAGCTTCTGCCAGAGCATCTAGCTCCTCCCTATGGTCCATGCTCCCCTTCCTCGACCACATAGTTCACAGCCTCTTCATCTTTCTACCACAACTCCTCTCCTCCCATCCTAGAGCTACGTTTTTTCTCAGGCCTCCCAGATCCCATCCTCCTGAACCTCTCTGCTCTGTACCATTTAAGATGCTTGTTCTCCCTGCCTCACAGTCCTTAAAAGCTTCCCCAGAACCCTTCGCTCTTTGCTATATTCTCCTCCTACTCTCAGTCTCCCACAGCATTCTCCTGGAGAAACTGGCTGCCCATGGCCTGGACAGGCATACTCTGTGCTGGGTTAAAAACTGGCTGGGTGGCCGGGCCCAAAGGGTGGTAGTGAATGGAGTTAAATCCAGTTGGAGGCCAGTTACGAGTGGTGTTCCCCAGGGCTCAGTGTCAGGGCCAGTTTTGTTCAACATCTTTATCAATGATCTGGACGAGGGGATCGAGTGCACCCTCAGCAAGTTTGCAGATGACACTAAGCTGGGTGGAACTGTTGGTCTGCTTGAGGGTAGGAAGGCTCTCCAGAGGGACCTGGACAGGCTGGACCAGTGGGCTGTGACCAGTTGTATGAGGTTCAACAAGGCCAAGTGCCGGGTCCTGCACTTGGGCCACAACAACCCCATGCAATGCTACAGGCTTGGGGAAGAGTGGCTGGAAAGCTGCTTGGTGGAGAGGGATCTGGGGGTGTTGATCGACAGTCGACTGAATATGAGCCAGCAGTGTGCCCAGGCGGCCGAGGCGGCCAACGGCATCCTGGCTTGTATCAGGAATAGTGTGGCCAGCAGGACTAGGGAAGTCATCCTTCCCCTGTACTCGGCACAGGTGAGGCCACACCTCGAGTACTGTGTTCAGTTTTGGGCCCCTCAGTACAAGAAGGACATTGAGTTGCTGGAGCGTGTCCAGAGAAGGGCAATGAAGCTGGTGAAGGGTCTGGAGCACAAGTCTTATGAGGAGCGGCTGAGGGACCTGGGGTTGTTTAGCCTGGAGAAGAGGAGGCTGAGGGGAGACCTTATCGCCCTCTACAACTACCTGAAAGGAGGTTGTAGCGAGGTGGGTGTTGGTCTCTTCTCCCAAGTAGCAAGTGATAGGACAAGAGGAAATGGCCTCAGGTTGCGCCAGGGGAGGTTTAGATTAGATATTAGGAAAAACTTCTTCATGGAGAGGGTTGTCAAGTATTGGAACAGGCTGCCCAGGGAAGCGGTGGAGTCCCCATCCCTGGAGGTATTTGAAAGACGGGTAGACGAGGTACTTAGGGACATGGTTTGGTATTGGACAGGTACGGTTGGACTTGATGATCTTAAAGGTCTTTTCCAACCGAAAGATTCTGTGATTCTGTGTGATTCTGTGATTCTGTCTTCTTCACTACAGCCCAGTGTTTGCAGTCTGAGAAACAGGGGGCTGTTTCTTCTCCCCTAGAGTCTCAGGTTCTTCAGTGCAAAGGTCTCAACATACCTTCTTTTTCCTCTTTCTCATTGTACTTGAAGGAAGGAAAGTAGGACAAGTCCAGGGTAAACCATGCACATACTAGCCCTTTGTATGCTGTAAGAATGGATAGCTCCAGGCAAGGTCAGAAAGACTAAGCCAAGAAATATATAAGCATGGTATATTTTTTAGAAAATGTAGCCTTTTCTATTTCTCTTGGCAAACAAAGTGTCCAGTATTCAACACATCTTGTGAACGAACTTCAGGCCCAGAGCTGCTTTTGAACTGTTTGCTGTGATTCTTCATGTGCTCATTTCTTTGTGTTAGTGGTCACATGGTAACATTTCTGATTCTTGGATGAATGATGTTTTCAAACAAAAAGAGGGATTTGGACACATTACTTTTGGTTCAGAACTTTTCATGAACGCAGCTATATGAAAATGTATTACATCAGGGTTTCCTGGATACTTGCTTTTGAAAGAAAGCTTACTTATGTGAATGAAAGTTTGTGAAAAACAGTAATACTGAGACATCACGATTTTATAGGAGCCAGGGCTGGTGGTTACTGTCCGAGAGTAGCAAACTATGATTCAGGGCAGTACAGAGCAGAAGTGTGAGCCTGGCACAAACTGAGTGTGTGTCAGTGTTTAAGGGTCATGGTTGCCACAGAAGCGTGACTTAGAGCTTGAAGTAAGGTTACAGTCAGGAGGAGTGTGGGGCTTACCTGCCTACTGTTTCAAGGTATATTTTCGTAAGTAGCTTGAGCATTTGGCTCGCAGTCTTCTTTCTTCCCCTGCTGCGGACCATAATGCCCCATGTCTGTGTCAGCTGCAGCACTCAGCGGACCCCTGTGAGCTAATTCACCTCACTCACCTTGCAGAAAATTGATGCATTTTGTCATGGGACAGTTTGCTGTCAGGCAATGAACTGTGTCTGTTCTCTGGGAGTCCAACAAGCGCTTCAGTGAAAGGTAAGAAGTGGGAGTGTACAGCCAGAGAGGGAAAGGGAACCTTTGAAAACAGTCTACAGTTTATCTTTTGAAATTACATCCTTCCAATATTTGACCTTCCCTGATGAAAACTGCTGGGACATGTGCACTGCATACGGTTTGCTGGCTTGGTACTTAAAGAATACAAAGTATCCAGCCATTAACTCCTGTACTGTGGGATTCAGGGTGGCAAAAAGGGACCACCATTCCAGCTCACTCAGAAGGGAAAAGGCTGCATGTCTCTCTGTCACCAAAGCGCTCAGAATGAGATTATGTGCCCCAGGCAAGCCCAGATCCCTGCAGTCACAGATATTAGTGAGAGTTGATGGGAAAAAGTGGCTTAGTGCTATGGTTATTCTCCCTTTTTTCTCGGGACAGCCAGGGGCTACTGCAGGCTGTAGTGAAAACAGCAGCAGCCGTGGGGCTTCTCCAGCCATGACATCAAGGTTATAATGCATTATGTTTTTGTCTGAGCTGCGTATTTTCTTTCTGTGGAAAAGAAGTGATAAATTATAAAGCAAAATACATACATTATAAAGCAAAATACCAAAAGCACTGAAACAGCCCAATCCTCATCTAACAGTAGGAACAGGCTTCAAAGGATTATCACACTATATTATCTCTTCAGAAGATCAGCTGACAAGTATGTGCCTTTCTGGAGGGGGACAGGCTTTTGCCAAACTGAAGTCACTGGGCACCAAGCTGAAGTACTAAAGTAAAATAGGTAGTAAGTGAGGCCAGACCAACTGAATACAAGCTTAGCAACTGAACCCAGACCCAAGATATTCCATGTGCTGGATTTAAAATGCTGGTGGTAAAATGATTTATAATATTGCAGCTAATTTGTCTTTAAAAAATGGGTTATTGCCAGTGCCAAAATCTACATTATTTTATTTCATCAACAGTAAGTGAACTGAAACTTCGTCTTGAACTCCTCCAACGGCAGATTTGTCTCAGTTTATCAGACTTGTGGGTTTTCAGTCTGTATAAAGCCTGCCAGCTTGTTTGCATCAGAAGATTCATCTCGGACTTAAACTATGACAGACTAGAAATCTGCATAAACATACTTAAAATCCTAAACCAAGTAGTCTACTGCTGAAATGAAAGGTGAACACATAGCTGTGGTGCATCCCTGGCTTGTTAATCTGCCATCCTGAGCTTCTATCATTCAGGCAATTTCACAGATTCAAATTAAATGGCAAGGTGCCTCCTCCACCAAACCCAGACCTTTCACCTGTCACTTTCTCAGTATTTAAGCTGCAAAAGAACAGGATGGAAAACAGGTTGCTTTCATCTATGCCTTTGCAATTCAGCAATCCCAATACAACCACACTAGACTAGATGGGAGCAGAATCCAGGCCAAGAGAGATATATATTCTGCCACCTACTGTGCATCACAACCTGTCCATCACTGACTGAGGAGGGGCACTTTTTCCTTGCTTTAATGAACATGCAATGAGGTTTAAAAAAACCTTTCAAGAATCTACGTACAAAGCTGCATATAATCAGTATAATCAATATCTAAGCTGCATCCTTCTCTGCTCTTGCCCTACTAACATCACTAACATAGTTGATCTTGGTGAAAAATCAGGGTTGTTTTCTACTTACATGAAAAATAACAGGGTTGTTTTGTAGCTGGCATTTTAAAACATCCTAAATGGAAGCTGCCATTTTTCTGAGAAGGCAAATTGCTCCTAGCAGGTTGTTTTCCCTATCTGATCTGTTCTTCATTGCAGTCTTTCCTATATGAAGCTTTCTACAGTAAATTTTCTCTCACCATCAAACTGATTAATATCTTCCATCTCCGTTTCTCCAGAAAACTAAGATCTCTATGCTAGATAGGAACGTGGTGCTTGACTGCCTCAAAGTTCATGGAGACAGAGTGTGAGAAACTGGGCATCAAATGATGCCTTAGTAATATCCAGGGAACAGTTGTGCATGCAACGGTGAGAGGACACACAGCCAACCTGCCTGGAGGCAGGAGCCATCTATGAACTACTGATGCTGGTAGCCCACATGGATGATATGAAGGAGGAAATGAAGAACAGAAAAGAAGGGAGAAAAAGGTGGCAAATAAGAATGATCCCTGGAGGCTGGAAAATGAAAGGTCATTTAAAATCAGTCTTCTGTTTCTGAATTTTGAATTTTCTTGAAATTTTCTTACACAATTGTTATTTGTGAAAACAGCCTTTGATGTAAATGGACTGGAGTGTTTTTCTGAGACAACAGATATATTGAAAAGTACCTGAGAAATCAGTGTAAATTAATTTTAGTAAATTAATCAGTGTAAATTTACTCCTCAGGGGGAAAAAAATCAGTCAGCATGAGCATCGCAAACTGACAGTGGTTATTTCCACCTACTCTCCACTTTAACACCATGTCTCACCAAAAAAAGACTTCTTGTTGCAAAGATAACAGTCATTCAAATTCTCTTGTACTGTGACAGTACAGTGGGGAAGAGAGCCTACATGTCTAGAAAACCACACAAGGGCTGCTCTGCGGTACCCCATGAAATAATTTCTGGCTCCCAACCTGGAGGTCTGCTCTACCAGGATCAAGTCCTTTGATTTCATGGAAAAAATCAGTCCTGATAAAAACAAGATGTAGTCAGTTCACCCCACTTGTTTATTAAGTGGAAGAAGAATAACTCAACTGTTAACAAACCTTGTTTACTGCTGTTTCAAAAAAAATATTTGCTTCAGCTGATGCCTGTGCATTTCAAGTGTTTCACTGCTTACTACCTTGATGGGAGGACAGAACAGAAGAGAGGAAAAATGCTAGAATGCAGGCCAAAGATACACAACTGTGGTAGCAGCTGAGCAGTAGGGCACATGAAATCTGTTCTCATGCACCTCTTGTTTGTGTGGAGTGCTCTGGTGTCTAATAATACAACTGAGCTCGTGTGTAGCCTTTTACATTGGATCACTAGATTGTATTTCACTCATCTGGAGGGCTGCCTGTTTTCACAAAAGTTTCGGGGATATAATACCTTTGAGATCTCTAGTATTCTACCTGACTAGACTGAAATTATTCAATGGGTTATACAACTATTGGAAGGAATTGTGACAGCACAGGCAAAAATACATGTAAAGGAAATTCGTTCATAATTTTCTCCTTTGCTTCTACTGATTAGAGAGTCTTGTTTCTTGGTTTGGGGTTTTTTTGGTTTGTTGTTTGTTTTTTTTTTTTTTTTAATAATTCAACTGCTTGTGACGTTAGCAGTCCAGTCATGTCAATCCTGGGTCCAGGGATCCAGGAACAAGGTGAGTAGACAATCAGCACAATCCTAATTGTGCAAAGGTGAAAAACCGAGCAAGTGACAAGGCTTAGGACTTTTAGGCAGAATGTTTACAACGGTGTTTTTATTTTATTAATGACTCACTGTACTGATTCACCCATGCTTAATGAAAGCTGCCTTGTTTAGAGATTCTCACTGTTCAAATAGAGTAAGATTATTCACAGTAAAAAAGCTTGCAAAAGTCCTCTGGCAAAACCAAAGACTAGATAAAACTTGGTATTTTAAAGTAGAAGAACATGCAGATAACAACAACTTTAGTTTTAAGCAATGGAAAAACTTTTTTTATCCACCATAAAATAGTTTTTCCAATTTTTTATTGGGAAAACAATGTTCTTCAGTACTGACTCAAAAGATAGGTGACCCCTCAAGCCTCTGGTACCTGAATTTAATCAGGGCAGTAGACTTTTAAATAGCTGAAAACAGGGACTGAAAGTGACTTAGGAGCTTCAAGTCATGGGCTTTCACTGGGTGCTTTTCAAAATTTTGCTTGTGATACTTTTGGTAAAATGTTCATTCTTGTGATTAACAGATTGGATCACCCCAGAGGTTCTCTATCAAGCAACCGTCCACTGACTCTCAGAGTTGCCTTATTAGAGAAAAAAAAACCACCAAACCAAACCAAAACCTCCTAACACAATAGATTTGCTTCCCACCTGGAAGCATTTAAAGGATGTAAGTGGATCAGCATTCACTTCCCTGTTTATGAAAACCAGGTTGTTCTAAATGACTTGCTAAACTGTTGAACTATTTCAAGTAATGCACTGGATTTTTTCCCCCCTTCCAGAGAGGCTGTTTGTGCTGGGAGGGAGGGCTGCAGGCTTGGTTTGTTTCCATGGGGCGGTTGGTTTGTTTCCCTGGCTGCCACCTTCCTGAGTAGTGTGTGGTGCTCTCGGCTGCTGGGGGCAGCCTGGAGGAGCAGTCAGTCATCTGCAGGTGGGAGACCATCCCAGCATGGGGCTGGCTGTTTATTTTCAAAGCCTTTGTACCTCAGGTTACTTGTAAGGCTGATGCCTGGGGAGTTCTGCTAAAACTGGACTGTATATATTCCCTGGTTTGCCTGTAATTTGCAGCTTATGAAAACCAGATGGATGACTCTGTGCTCTGCAAGTTAGTATAGGGATGGGAGCTTCTGACATAAGAGCAGCTCTTACAGAAAACACTGAGTTAAGAAGATTCAGGCTCAAGCTAGATTGCTTCTTCCCTCCCCCCCTTTTGTCTATTTTTACTGCATCGTTGGTATGTGTCCAAGGAAAGTCGGCCATATCATTCGGAAATACAAGGGGATAAACTTTTGACTGTCGGATCTCTTCAGGCTGAGAGACTCCAGAGTAAATGAACTGGGAGAGAGAGAATTAAAAGGAGAGATTTCTTTAGGTGAACTTTTTCGGTTGTCTGCTCTGCCAACAGCAGTGTAAAATAACGAAGAAACTGCAGCAGTCCTTTCCCACTGTCTTTCTAAATAATGTAAGTTACCCTTTCACACTCGTCTCTTAACTGTCCGTGTGCTTTTTCTGCTTTCGAGTATTTTGTGAGAGCAGTGGTTTTACAGCGAATGAGCTCTTGCCAGGAGCTCTGCTGGGTGAATTAGTGAATCGCTTTGTCTTTCTTTCTCTTTAAGTAAGTCAGGGTGGTAGCGGGGAATCCCAGTAGTTTGACACCACCCTTCTTTGACAGTCGTGCTAGCTTGACTTTAGATGGCTGTCGAAACCTTTAAACCTTTTCAGCGTTTGTGCAGAAATTCGTTTGTAGTTGGCAAAAGACAATAGCAAATGTTCTGATTGAACTACGTGTGTCAGGCTTGCTGTAAGAGCAGGCGTTTCAAAGGGGATTGTGTGATGCTGTGGAAACAGGACAGGATGTGACAAGGGAAAACAAATGTTTCCTGCTCTTTAATATTTAAAAGAAATAATTGAAACAGAGCCAAGGAGTTTGCCTAGGAAAGAAATAGTGATGTTTATTCAAAGCAAAATAATGACTCTGTAAATCTGAGAGGACAATGCCAAGGTCTAATTAGGAGAGAGAGTGTACTTTTCACAGGTGTTCAGTTTTTTAAAGTTGGCAGTTGGCATTAATGTTGCCATATTCTGTTGTTGTGCTTTTGTGAAGAGTAACTCGAGCCATTACCTGGTGCATAGCTCTCTGTAGGTTACTTACGTTGGTTGATTTCCCCCCTTTGAGTTTATTTTACTATTTTCAAAATGCAGTCTAGGCAGACTGTCAGGCAAATTGATAGGTTTAAGTAAAAACAAGGGATTATAATGATAATGTACCAGGTAATATACCAAGAATAAGATAAAAATCACCCTGAACTCAAACATTCATTAGGCCAAAACAATTACATAAACGTTCATTTATATGGGGACAAATAATAAAATTGTGGTGAAAGTACGACAACTAAATAAATATTTCTTAGATAAGGATGTGGCACAAGAAAAGTTGCTTTCTGTTACAGCCTTGGATTTTTTGTCTTTGAGGGCAATGGATTTCTTATCTGGATAACAGTTCTGTGGCCAACTATTGTGATTTAATCATCAGAAGTTTTTTTCTTAAAATTCCACTTTGCTGCTTGTGTGAGAACTGAAATTAAATTGACTAGCGATACTAATGAGAACTTCTAGACAATGTGAGTACTTGGAATAAATTTGAGAATATAAACTGTAGGGCTTGAAAAGCATATTAAAAGGTTTGGTTTGTTAAAATCTGTATAAACTTTTAAATTTTAAAGCTAGTCCCATAATTTTTAGATTCTTGATATCTAAAGCCTGGAGTGGTTATAGAGAGAAGGTACCAGGAAGGTACTGTACCTGGCCTTGGAACTGCAGAAAACAAAGCCAGCAGAAAGAGGAGGTTAGTCCCTGTTTCCAGAGAGTTTTTTGGGGAGAATCATTCTGTTGGCTGCTGACAAAATGAAATAAGGCTTCTGTGCTTTGGCCCTCATCCAAAACTGCTTACCATAAACCAAAGGTTTCCTCAAACTTCGCAACAAAGCATTTGACAAACTTGAGTTGTGAAGAAACTCCCTGGTCTGATCTGAACCTGCAGTGCCCACAGTTTGGCTATAAAGAACAGCTTGGGGATTTCTTCATTGAGGGCTCATTTCAGTCCTTGAGAATCATCCTTTTTCATGAGAAATGTCTTTGCTACACCTTTAATATACCATGGCTTTCCTCAGGGAGAAGGCTAAACAGAACTTCTTTGTTGCTTCAAGGAGAACCACTAACACATGCTGCCTGAGGGCCAGAAGGAAACATGAAGTGGGTTTTATGACAGAACCAATTCTAGATTTGGTTATAGGGTTTCAGGGAAAAGGGAAAAATTAAAATAATGGAAACATTTATTTCAGCCAACTGGGAAAAATCTTATGGTTTCTTTGTGTAATTCGTAAAGGGAGACAGCAAATGTATCATGCTAGATACAGAATAAAAACTAGACATATATATATGTTTAATGTCTTTTTTGGGGAGTCTTAAATGTTTGTCTTTTTCACTGAAGTTATTTTCCATGTACTAACTAGAATGTACGAGTTCAGTGAAATCTTGGTTTTGAGGCTAAGTTTGAGACAAGCAGTGTCCATGGCCTGACAGCACACGTGAATGCTGTCTGAATTCTGCTATCTCCAGCAGCATGCACAGTGTTTGGAAAATTAGACCTTACCTGAACAAAGATGACAATACTGCTGGGGGATTTCCCCAGCCCATGATAGTATTCTTTCTCTGGCAATCCCAGTTTTAGCTTGAAGGTCAGGTTGTTTACTGGAAAATCCCAGATAATTGGTGCTTGAAGCCATCATGCTGGGCCGTCTTTGCCTGATAATGGAATTTCATTAATTCAAAACAAAACTAAGATTTGGACAGCTTATATAAACACAGTGAAGCTCCTGATTCCTTTGAGGAAAACTGAGGATTAAATGAAGTGAAAAGGTTTTGGGTGTCCTAATGCAGAGAACAGTGTTGTGCATTACTATAGTGAAGCTGAAATTTAATGATCAGCATAAAGTATTAAACATACACAGTTTTGCAGAAACATGTAATATTGTGTCTAGACACATGAACTATTTATACGAAAACAAAGGCACAGTGTACAGTAGGTTAGGATAAATCCTTGAGCTAAATGTAAAAGAATTGGATTTGATCAGCTGGCAAGCATATTGTCTCATCAAAATTAAATGTGCCTGAGGATACAAATGTAGCTAGTTTGAACTATTTGTTTATACACAGCAGCAAACATATATATTACTCCAAATAATAAATTCCCTTTATAAAGAATGATCCTTAATACAATTGCATCATAGAAGGGAATAGCTCTTCAGATTTGACAATGCAATATTCTGTATTATAAAGAGCCATTAATTCCAAAGAATCTACAAATGAGCGAAAACTCCAACACAGTGTTTTTCCACTTTTTTTTAAATTTTTTTGAGCCCTAAACATTTTCTCCTGGAATTTTGCCCATCCATATTTTGCAGGGTAACATATATGAACCTGATTTTTTTTAGTCAGCTTTCAGGGACCACGTTGAAGAAGTCCAGTGACTGTCAGATTGAAATCCACTATAGCAGATCCTACACTTGGCTGACGCCTTCAACCAAAATTAGATATGCTATTTCCAGAGACTGCAGGTTGTGGTTATGTTATTACTGATGTTTGTGGGTTAAAAAAAAAGTGGGGAGGGGGAGATAACCATGTAAAACGCATGCATGAGTTGTTAAAAAAACAAGACTCTGAAACAAAATCAATATTTATTGAAAGGAATAAATGTTGGAAAGGAAATAATGATTGTTTGGAGGTTTCTAAAATACTGAAGGGAAAACAGGACTTAGCATTCACATAAATAGACTTCACCTCTTTATACCTCCATTTTCGATAGGTTACTTTTTAAGACACACTTGCTTCTTCTCTTAGAATTGGGCCTGCTTTTGTATTTGTTGTGTGACGTGAACGGATTGGAGGCAGTCCCTTGGTGTGCTGTAAGGTTTATGTTAACATGTGCCTGTAATGGAAAGAGCTGCTTGGTTGCAGACATGCAATTTGGAAGAATTCCTGTTTTGTGAGAAATTGTGCAAGATTTCTTTCTCTTCCTCTTTATTTTTGATCAACTGTAATAAAGTCCACTTTCCACTGAACAAAACAGGTTGACCTTTGGAGAGATGAAAATGGCATTTCATGTCAAACTTTCTGAATTGTTTTATTTCTACAAAGACCAGGTTTTATTTCTGTGGTTTAAATAACTAAATATTTATTGTGTAAATTGTAAAATTAAAGATATTTGTCTTTGTTTTCTACCATAGACTCTCTAGGCATGTTCTGTCAACAGAATCTGTAGATATATCTTGGCATCACATGTTATTCCTTCTAATAATTTGGATGCTTGGCTATATTTGGACAGGGCATTGCTTATTTTAAAAGGTGAATTTAGCTGGAAGTCAATAATTTAGTTCGATCACAGGAATAGCAATTTATAACTGGAATAGCATAAAGTGAAATAAATGACGTAACATGTCACTCTAATGTACTGTATGGGGACAGCCAAGGATCTAGTCAGCTGAGAAGTCTGCTGGCAATCAGCACTTGCCAGCACTTGCCTTCCCACTTGCCAGCTAGACTTTAAGTCAATAACTCAAAAGCAAATCCCATTCAAAAGGAAGAACTGAAACAGCAATTGGAATATAGTTCTTGAGGTGCTGAACAGATAGTGTGGCAGGTAGATGTTGGCTGGCTCCATCCATCTTGCTACTAGTTAGTTGCAGCAGGGTTAAAAGAGGTGCAGCTAAATTAAGAAGGAGACTAATCATAGACATGTGAAAAATGTTAGCAGCGTGTATTCTGGCACTTCTTACATTACATGGTGATCCTGTTAACACAAGCTTCAAAATAAATCCTGTATAGCTGGACTGCTACAATAGTTTACAAAGAAACTGCTGCCGGAATGGCTATGATGTTAGATATTAAATCTAGGCTATAATAACTTTAAGAATATGCCCTGCCACTAGGGGAAGACAAATGACTTAAAATATATTTTTTTAATATACCCTAACTGTTCCAGTGGAAGAACTCTGGACAGCTCTGCTTTTTATGGTCAACACTTTTGCTCATGTGTAAAAGTATTATTCATTCTCTCTCACTTTAAAACCTTCTGAATATTATCAGTTTTGGATGCATTTTAGGAGCAATTCATTAGGTGGATGGTGATCTTCAGTCCTTATGCCAGGGTGGACGGCCTCTGTGAAAGAGACATGAAGATTGGAGTAAATGCAATTACTTTTGATCAGGTTTTAAATGCATGAGATCAGGTTTTAAATGCATGTTCAGCAATCTGCCTGCTCCTAATCCAGTATGGATTTATTTGTCTCAGTGTTATTAGTCTGCCTAAACATGTGTATGATCAGTTTATTTCTGGGTGACTTTCTGTTCTTTTGTTATGTAAAGCTATTTGTTCTGCGCTATCATGAGCTTCTGTTCTTGATTATTTTCTTCTTTCAATTCTGGAAATGTAGAATGGCAATGCCCTCTTTTTCTGTTGTTTTTTATGGGTGTTGAATGCTAGGTTTGAGGATATCCCTTCATTGGACTTACAGTTTGGAAAATTGTCATTTGTGGAGTGATGGCTTAAAGAAAAAGTGAATTAGTCTCTGCGTCGATTTATACTGTGCCTGCCTCCTTCTACATCAAAGTTTAGTAGAACTTGGTTATTTGTGAGCTTGAAGGTGTGTGGTGTCTACCAGTGTGTTTTGTGAAGCGCTCAGGAGTTGATTTAGGAAGGAAAGAGCAGTGGCCATATTATTCTGAGCTACATAACTCTGACTAGCATGAAAATATAAATGTGCAAAGATGCTCCTGCACCTTGTGCAGAACAAAACCCCTCCAAAGCAGTGATGGAATCTTTAGCAAATGCACTTGACACAATTACTTACAGAACAACAACAAAAAAAGATTGCACTGAAAAGATTTTGCTGAACTTGGAAATGCTCTTGAAAAGATCCCAACAATTATGTTTTTGTGTGCCTCTGAATGCATTAATCTCTATAGTGGTCCTTGGAGAGGCTTAGTGTGTGTACCATATTTAGCCACAGCCATATTTGGCCCATGATCTATATTATTAGAGAACTTGCATGCTCTGTGAGAAACAGGACTTCCAAAAGAGCAGATGCCACCAGGTTCAATGACGTCTGGTGTCTTCAAGGCCACCCTGGTTCTTCTGAGAACAGCTATATGTTGTAAATAATGTAAATCAGGCTGCTTACAAATTCCTCAGCAACTAAAATGACCCTCAGGAATGAAAACTCAGGACTGAGGAACAAGCTTTTTACAGCATACGTAAACAGTTCAAGAGGAAAAACTGCCACAGTTTGCATTTGCACAGTATTTTTCTCTTCCTTTTCTAGTGAGGAAACAGTATTCATGAAATACCCTTCTACAACTTTCCCTCCTGTAATCCCTATATTGGTGGAAGTGTTAATGTAAACCTTCAGGGCTTAAGTCCCACAAGATAAGCTTCTGCAGGTGCTTTTTTGTTGTTATCTTGAAAGCAGATTTAATTTGATATTTAGAACTTAAGTCTTAATTGCACTGTACTGGGGTTGGGAAACCAGGGCCCAAAAGTCAGGTAGAACCACAGCCTAATTTCATACCATCTGAGGTTTTTTTGTCCTGAGTGTTACTCTGAGACAATACTATGATATGGTATTGGTTAGTGTGGTCTTCCCTATGTGCTTGAAAGGCTTGCTGGACCCTCCGCAAAGAACAGGCTCTTCTCTTTACTTGTTACCTAATTCTTAGTCTGCTCTGTGTAGTCTCGGGAACAACTGATCTTTCTGTATCTCAGCTCAGAAAACTTTTTGTAATAAAGAGTGTCTTGGTTTTGGCTAGGATAGAGTTAATTTTCTTCCTAGTAGCTGGCACAGTGCTGTGTTTTGGATTTAGTGTGAGAAGAATGCTGCTAACAAACTGATGGTTTAGTTGTTGTTAAATAGTGCTTACCCTAGTCAAGGACTTTTTCAGCTTCCCATGCTCTGCCAGGTGCACAAGAAACTGGGAGGGGGCACAGCCAAGATAGTTGATCCAAAGTGGCCAAAGGGCTATTCCATACCATATGACGTCATGCTCGGTATATAAATTGGGTGGAGTTGGCCAGGGGACAGTGATCGCTGCTCAGGAACTGGCTGGGCATCGGTTGGCAGGTGGTGAGTGGCTGCGTCACTTGTTTTTTTTTTTTCCCTGGGTTTTGTTTCTCTCTCTTGTTCTCTTTTTCATTGCAATTTTTATTACTCTTTTTAGTATTGTTATTATTATTATTTTATTTCAATTATCAAACCATTCTTACCTCAACCCACGAGTTTTCTTACTTTTGCCCTTCCGATTCTCTCCCCCATCCCAGCGGGGGTGGAGGGAGGATGAGTGACCGGCTGTGTGGTGCTTGGTTGCTGGCAGGGGCTAAACCACGACAAAGAGATAAAATTAAGTGTTGCACCATGAAGATTTCATCCTATTTATTAAATATGCAGTGGTAATTTTTTTGCCTTGCATCTAAAAGAATTGGAAATAAATTTTGATTGTGAAATACAAACATGTTCTGAGATACTTCATTACTAATCATAGAATCATAGAATGCTTTGGGTTGGAAGGGACCTTTAGAGGTCATCTAGTCCAAACCCCAAATTAAATTAAAGATAAATAATTTTCCATTCATTCACAAATGTAATCCTTTACTTAAAATCTCTCAGTGCAGATAAGTGCAATCCTTTATTAAACAGAAAACAGAAGACAGTAGGTAACAGAGGAATGTTTTACAAGAACTGCGCTACGTGTTCTGTGTAGGCAGAGAACCCCCTCATCCCTTAGCTTCCTCATTCTAATTAGCTTTTTTACTATTCCCTCCTACAAAAAATAAAAAAAACAGACTAGACTGGTACATGCAAAAATGTTTGTATATAATAAGGTGAATTTGCAAAAAATAAGTGAGTAGTTCCATTTCCTGTGCTTGCTAAGTCCAAAATTTTTGTTTGTCTTATCAGAAACTGACTTATTGCACAGTCTTGAATACAAGCAAGTAGAAGAGCAGGAAGGCTTCTTCCCATATTTAACTTTTGGGATGGATTTTTATCTGCATTCCTGAATGGTGGCCTTTACCCTCTGAACAACCATCATTGTTTCACCTCTGGGATGTGCTCCTGCAGAAGGCCTGCTCTGAAGGTGTGCACCCTCTGGAGGGACCTCTATTGAGGAAGGTGGACAACTTTTAAACTTTTAAATGAGGAGAACCAGGATAGTGATCAAGGCATGATTTCCCCAAGCTCTGTGGCATTGCTTTTAGAATAACACAGGGTACCTCTGCAGAGAAACAAGACAAATGTCACTCTTAAGGAAATGTCACTAGAAGTCTCTTTTTTTTTCTTAAGGATAAAGTAATTTGAAAAGGCAGTAGGAAATGGGGAGAAATGCTAGGCTAGTATTGTATTCACTATGAAAGGGTATCTGCTTGGAGTGGTGACTAGTCAGTCTCCATTGCTGTGTGTCTTGTTTGTATGGGTTAGGAATGAGTGTATGTGCTAAAGGTACTCTGTGGGGCCCTGAGTGGCATTCTTCATGCACCAGTAGTATATGAAGGCAGCTGTCTGATGGATTCATTTCACCTGACATCCCTAAATGGCAGGGCTCTGCAAAGTGATAAGAACAGCCCTGTGGAGCCATTATTGTGCATTAGCTATGCCAAAAGGGCGTGGCTACTTAGACAGCTCCTGTGATGTCTACGCTGAGTATTTTCAAGGTTTGTCTGGGTCAAATCAAAAGTAAATCTAGCCTAGCCTTATAATTTGGATGGTGGCTGACAGTGGATGCCTACAGAAGGGTGTAAGAATAGATCAGACATATCATGGTAGTCTCCAGGATGTTCTTGCATCTTCAGTGAATTGTGCTTCCAGTGCTGCTTCTGGTAGAGGTGGTATCTTTGTGTTTTAAAATCTTTAATCTATTTATCCACTGTGAATTTGTCCTTCTCTCCTGGAATACCTGTAAAATATTAACAACTGTAGCATCCTTGGGCAATGGGTTTCACAGCTCACAGGATGAAGGAGTATCCAGCGCATTACTGATAGCCTTAAAAGAGGTTTCTCATCTGTGGCCAATAAAAAGGAAGAGTAAAAAGGAACAGATATAAATTGTGAATAAAAAATAAATGGTAAGTAAAATTTATCTCAGAGTACAGCATGCTCCACCTACCAAAACCCTAGTGACTGCTGTTTCATCAGGCTTCCAAAAGCATTTAAGTTGTTTGAAATACATCCTAACAGCCCCTCACTGTGGTATCTGAGTGAGAGAAGTTGTTCAGTACCTGAGATAGTGCAGAGTCTGTATGGCCTAATTGCAACTGGTTTTCCACTAGGATTTCTCAATTGCTTTTAACAGTTCCTAGAGCTGGTTACTTTACATATACCTCTAACGGGTTTTGTCATTTACTACGTATAACCTGTACTGATAACAGCATGGTACATCTTGTCACAGTCATCGCAAAGACTACTTCTAGTGTCAGGCAGTTCTTATATCTGCTCATAGAGTTTGCAAAGGGAAGAGGATGCTCCTCTTCTCTGACTGCAAAAGATTCAGGCTATATAAGCTACTATCTTGCACCTCTTTCTTTACAAAAATAGCCCTTATCCAAATTAATGGCTTGCTATGAAAACTTATTTCATAGCGTCGAAAGGTACTTAGTGTACCTAGTGTACTTAGGTTAAATGGCAATAGTTGAATTGTGCGAGGCATTAAGACATGGGCTACCTATGCTTGCACAGGCTCTGTGTTTGGTGTAGCTGGTGCCTATCACAGTGGGATTCTGGTACTTGGAGGAGATTTCCAGGTGCTATCACAATCCAAATTATAATGTGGCTGATTTAAGACAATATTGTTCTTAGCTGTCCTGATGCCAGTGTTTTTTCCAGGTGCTTTTTTAAGTTAAAAATACAGCTGCATTCACATGGTTATTGTTTTCTAGACTGTCTCCTAATTTGTTTTTCATGTACTTAAAAATGTACTGGTTTTCCTGTAAAGTAAAATGGAGGTATTTCCATATAGAAATGAAAGTACTATGTATCCCAGTTCAGCTTGGGAGAGTCTTAAAATTGTGTCATATGAGTGATTCTACTTTCCTCCTCTTTCATTAGCTGTTGCTTCATAAGTTGTGATGTCAGTTAAAAAGACTGGTACTCATGCAGGAAGATATGTATGAGGGTCTTCTGAGAATGTAATTTTTGTGTAAGTCTGACCTACATCAGTGCTGGGCATTTGCTTACGAGCAGCCTAGGACCATCTGGAGATCCAGCCCGCTCAGGGGTATAGTGGGCTTTGCAGTCAGACCACTGCATCTTACTGTGGCTGTAGTGAAACTCCGCTGTGGAAACACACACTGGGAATTGATGCATTTCTGCAGATAAGGCACAACATACAGGGAGCACTTCGCCTGTGCTGTAGAAAGGTTTCAGCTTTTCCCTGTAACAACAGTTCTTTAAATAGGAGCGCTGGCATGCAATCAGCAAATGAGTGTCCTTGCAGAGGACTGGAAAGACGTGTTTACTGGGTGAAGTTCAGCCATTGGGTGTTTCCAAGTTTTGAAGTGCTGGAGCTGACTACTGCTAAGTCAAATGGAGTGACTCCATGAGCGCGGAGCAGCAGGACACAGCATCGCAGCTGGCACACTCAGGCTGTGTATGCTTGGAGCTCCCCAGGGAGCTGTAGGTGGCTTTTTGTTACCGTTGTTTGGGCGGTTCAGCTCCTGTGCCTACAACCATTGTTCAAACCCACAGAACTCCTTTTGCCAAGGTTGTTCTGACATTGTTTCTCACTACTGCTGGTGCTGCCAGACTACCTGCTGTATGTAGCTACGTGTTTACCTACTTGCTGTGAAAGTTCAGTGTTGCGTTTCTGCCAACATAAAGAGCCTGCCTGGGTAAACCTCTGCCTCCCACTTAACGCCTGAGCAAGGTCTTCTCTGAACCCAAGGACAATATAAATGTTTAGACATATCTGTGTTTTTGAAAGAGATTTCAGTTCAGAAGAAGACTTAGCAGACATAGAAGGCAACATCGCTGCTGGGCTCTGGGCAAGAAAATGAGGTGGGTACTGTACAAAAGCTAAGGTAAATAAGGAGCTGCAGCAACCAATATTTAATCTTTTAAACAATGTAAGTGCTGCAGAGGTCATGGGCCCGAATTCAGCCTGCTCACAGGCTGGAGAGAGGCTCTTCCTTCCCCCTCCTTCTTAGTCCCTCTCCCAGATGTGTTTTTGGCAGAAACCTTACCTGCTTAGGCACCCTATCTGCTGTGTGCTGTGTGCTAAGATGATGTGAATTCCTGTGCTTTCTGCCTCCGTTGTTTTTTTAATGCTTAGATTCCATCTGCTGTTTCTTGCTATGAAACACCTATTGTTTTTCCTCATGGTTTATCTTCCACATGCTGTATCTGCTGGGAAGTGGGATTTTGAAGGTTGGAAGAAAAAATTCTAAAGGGCTGGCAGTCTCTAAGTTAATTTTGTGAAGAAGTTACATGGCATATGGTGATTGCTGGGTGCTGCCTTTTCCCTTGCTGATCTGAACTTTGTGCTAGTTCATCACAATCCTGCTGAAGTAAATGGAAATAGAAGCAGAGGAACTTTACTTCGCAGCGGTCAACAGAGAATATATGACTAAGCTCCAGTACCTGATGTGTATCACCTCTCCTAAAGGGAGAGTTGCAGAATGGTAAGATCAAGTGGAGATGCAGCATGGGGCAGATCCAGAGGAATGTCTCAGGAGGGAGTGGAGGAGATGGTCTTTGAGCAGTTCAACCTTCACCACACAGCTCAGTACCAAAAACGCTGAGTATTTGCTACTTTAACTTTTCTTGCCATTGCTCAGCAACTCTGAAGAAAATGCCTAGAGCATTTTTTGATATACCTTCTGTCTAACAGTACGTAGAAAAGGCCAGGGACCTCTTTCCAAATAGATTCCTGCTCAATCTCCTGCTTTTTGTCTGTACTGCCTGTTATCCTGTGCCTGGAGGGGTTAACGGTGATCAGTGTGGAGTCTCCATGGAGCACTTTTATTTCAAGTAACATTTCAGAGCAGATGTTTATGTAAGCAGCAGTGATTTGATGTGCAGTTTTAATTATTTGTCAGTTCAGCTTGGTTTTATTTGAGCCTGTGTACCTATAAAGGCTGAACAGAGCCTTTCTGTCAGTGTTAACAAAATAGGTAGGTCTGGAGAGTCAAAAATGTACAGTTGTAAGGGTGATTGTAGCAGCACTAAGTAGTTAATAAGGATAGGGCTTTTTTCATTATAGATGCTCTGACTTGCTGCTTTGGATGGCAAGTGTACTATTTAAAATCCTTTTACTTGGGCCTGCACAACATCTAGCCCCTGAAATAATTACTTGGACCCACCTCACTGCGGATATATTTTTTTTAATAGCTCACCTGAGAATATGACATTTTATTAAACATGGAAAAGGCCCTAAATGACAGCTCTGAGGCTGTCATTTAACCTGATATGTGACAGTTTAATCCTGTCATTTCCCTTGGCATGCCCTTTTCCCCTCATTTGCTACCCCTTCTCTCTGAAATCTCATTTGTGAGAACACTGGTCATTTGGTTGGGGATTCCTGGACTTCCACTGCAAGTACTGAAATTGTCCTTGCATGTGCAGTAAATCCAGCGTGCTCCAAGTGTGTTGGAATTTATTGTGCAAGGCCCTGACCCAAAATGACGTCCTGAAAACCTCAGACAGACAGCCTTAAAGTAGGCATCATATCTCAGTTGAGTGATCACTGTGTGATCACATGAGCTCTAACCTGCCAGTCTTGTCCCTTGGTGTGTGCAGGGCAGCCACCAGAAGGTCCCCTCTCCATCCAAGGACAGGACAGCTGGGAGATGGGGTCTGTGGGGATGGAAGCAGGACTATTGCACCACCAAAGGGTGGTGGAGAAGGGGTACTGCAGATGGAGGCAGAAGTTGTGAGGATGGGCAGAGAGAAGAAAAGGGGGTATTAGATGCCAGCCGTAACCCTTCCCTCCTCTACAAATCAAAGTATAAAGCATTAGTACCTTGATGTCTTAAGAGGCCCATCCATGTATTTCAGGTGTTCACCCTGTTAGAAGCTTTCATTACAGACTGAGGAAGGGAAGGAAGAAAAAGCAACAAAGCATTAAACATGTAAAACTAATAAGCAAGGCTTTCATGTATAGAAATGGTTTCTATTCCTGTTATTCCTTTGCCTTTAGCAGTTGAAAGCTTTTAAAAGAAACCTAATTCATGACATAAACATCTGACAGTGCTCCTGAAGGTGAGCCCATTGCCATGCAGAAGAAATGCCAGAATACAGAGCTTGTTTCTGGTGACCATGGCGCCTGGCCCTGCCACCTCAATGGCAAATACCCAAAAGGGGAAAGAGAAAGAATAGCACAGAGGGGAGAAAAGCATTTTGTGTTTGGTGCTGACTTGCAACATCAGTGCTGGAGACAGGCAGGGCGTGAAGTCACATTAGCCAAGCTTGGGCTGGCTGAGCAGGGAGGCCAGGCTGTCCCAGCCTGGCTGCAGTTGTGCTACAAAAGCCGCAACCTTGGCAAGCTAAACTCGGGGTAAACAGAAGGTAGAAGGAAACAGAATAAGGCAAAGGCATAGGAGGATGGGTGCTGGGGGGGCTGGGAAGCAGCCCAGAATTACATCCCAGGCAAACCTTTCAAGTTCTTTGCCTCCCAGGCTATGACAAGCCATGTGTTGGGTCACAAGCTTTGGGGAAAAGCATCCGCTCCACTGGATCACAAGATGAGGGAATGATTATGGCTCCAGGCTGTGACTGGTAGGGAGGAACCAGGACCTGGCAGAGCTCTTTTCTGGGCAGACGTGCCCTCTAGCTACAAGCCCACAGTGGGAGGAAGCTGTGGCTCTTCCCAGCCCATGTGAGCTACAGCCTGGGCTGTTGGAGAATGTGGGGTCAGGGCTGGAAGTTGCACTTGCTCTGCGGCAGCTGCTGGGTCTGCATGGGTGTACAGCCGCAGTGGGGAAAGGTAAAGGCACCTCCACCGCCGCTGTCTCATCAGGATGACTAAGGCCTGTGATTCCCAGTGTGGGCATGGTCCCACAATGACAGAGCTTGGTTGTTTCACCCCAGTTGCTTTCCTGGCACCAGGGTCAAATTAAGAACATGATGCCGGGCAATGGCTGTAACAGCCCATCCTCTCCTATATTTGTGTTGCCAAACTAGCCCTCATTCCCAGCATGTTGGCTTTGGGTAATTGATTTCTGGTCTCTCCTACCTCTTATTTTCCAGTCAGTCTTAATTGCCAGGACTGTATTAGTTGGCCATTTAGTTCGGGCTAACCCAATAATTTTTTTTTCTGCTGACGTTAAAATCTCTTTTGTATGGCAGGCTGAGTTAGACTACTCTCCCTTCAGTCAATTTATAGTGGAGGCTTCAATGCAGACCATTAACCTTAACCTGGAGTGTTTGGATGACTTATTTAATATTAGGGAAGGATATATCAATATCTACCTATGGCCTGTAAATTAGCTGTGGGGTTTTTTGGTAACTTAACTATTTATGGGCTCCCTAAGAATATGAATTTACGTTGTGTTTGGAACAGGGAAAAGAATAAATTATTCCAAAAACATGACAACTACAGGGGCTGATAACAGGGGCTAGACGACTCTTCCATGGCACTATGAAGATGGCATGTGCTATATATTTTCTTCTCCAGAACTTACTTCACTGATAAGTTAGCAGCAACGATGAGTGCAGCAAATTTCTGAGGGAAAGTGCCTGTTTGTTTTTAAAAAAACAACCATCCAACAACACAAAACCAAGCACATAACAACAATCCCCCACTCCCATCTCCCAGCTCTAAAGACACACACATACAATAAACCTATTTGAAACAGGCTGGTAGTAACTGCTGTGGGGGTAAAGTGCAAGACTTCACTGACCTATGAATCCACTTCCTCTTCACTAGGGAGAAGAAACCCACATATCAACATTCAACCTGTAAGAACAAAAATCTCAAGGGAAATGCTATGACTTTTGTCTCATTTTCCTTGCCACAGCACCACATTTTTGTTTTGTTGAAGAAGCAGGATTATTTGCAGAATTTCAGCTCGTTGTCAGCAGGCAGCTTCTCGGAGTTAATTATAAGATAACTGCACTTTGAAGCAATCTCTCATTTGGAGGTGTAGTTGCCTGTGAGAGTGGCTGCAGCAGTGACTCCCGCGGTCTCCTTTGGCCATGAGGTACATTACGGGATCGGTTCTGATTCGAGGGGTATGTAGTCCTTACTACTGATCGTAAATGGAAGTAGTAATTTGAGCAATACTTGTCATTCTGTTTTAGTGTATGTACATTTGATGCTTGAAATGAGCAAGGAAAAGCAAGCAGCTAAGTAATGTCTGCATGCTTCTGTCTGAGGGTCTTCCACCTTGGTTCTGGGAGTGCCACTCCTGAATTTTCTCTCTTGATTTTTCTTTTAAGTCTGTCTTTGTTCCAGTGGCAGAAACAAAAGGCCTTGGATCTCCTTGTTGTGGGAGTGAAATATGTTGCTTGCTCTTTGCGATGGGGGTTCTCTAGACAGTTTAAAAAGAAAACAAAAAAATCCCAACCAAACATAAAAAACCACCCCTCCAAAAATGTACCTGAAATCTCTGGCCTGTTTTTTAAACTTTGAATCCTGCTGTGCAGATGCCTGCTGCTTCTGACCTGCTGAATGTTGAAGCTAAAACGAAACATACCTTGTTCTCCCTCTTTGACAGAGTTCAGCACATGTTGAGGCAATCAGAGGAGCAGTATTTTGGCACAAGCACCCAAAATCCTAATGCACGCACACACGCTGCCTGATGTTTCATTTCAGGTTATAAACTGGATTACAACATGCTTTCACCCTGTGGGCATTACCCAGGGAAACCAGGCTGGATCTGCCTGATGCATAAAACCAATCTGGCTAAATGATTGCCAAGTAGAAAGTGAATGATGTACGCAGAATCTATATTTTAACAGGAATTTAGATTACATTTCAGTCATGCTAAATGATTATTAATAGTATTCACCTCATCAGTCCAAGAATGGAATAAATATTATACTCTGGAAACTGTGCTTAAATAGTTTAGGACAACATTTTAAACTTCTAAAATAACTGTATCTGTCCTAATTAAGTCAGAGTAGCACAGACAGTATTTAAACCCCACATTTTTTCTTCTTGATGCAAATGGACCTTTGTGTCCTTTTATTTGTGGGAAGCTTTGTTAGCCTCAGTTAGCTGAAATACTTGCATATGATTTGTTTTTTCAAAAGAAAAGATTCACTGTATTTAGAGATGCAAATTCTACCTTGTCTGCAAAAACCACCAGCTGTTATACTGGAAGACAAGGCTAATTCTGTGTTGCTTTACTTCAGTGGTGTGTGTGTATTCACAAGCATCTTTTTAACAACCTTCTCTGCATAGCTGAAAAATAGCAGACACCAAGTTTCTTTTTATTTCCTTTGGTAATAGCCTCGTAAGATCTGAACTGATCTGTGATTTTGAAATTTTTTAAAACAAGTAAATAGATTAACTAAGAGAATACACCTTTGCATCAATGTTTGTACAAAAGTTGAACAGACTGTTAGCTTTGATTCTCGCGTTCCTTGAATGTGAGTTTACTAATTGCTGCCTTAAATATTTGACTTGAGTCTGAGTCAGGTCAAATATGCAGCTCTGTAGTAGAAGAAACTGCTGCTGGTTTGTGTGTCAGTAGTGCAGCTTTCTGAAGAGGTTCTTTGCTTCTGCTTGAAACATCTGGAGAGACAAAGAGCGTTTGTGGGGTCTTTTGTTGTCGCTGAAAGTTGGAGCAGGGAAGAATTATGTTCCAAGAAACACTCTGAATCCCAGAAAAATCAGGGTGGAATCATTAAGTGTTAAGCTTTATCTCCTTTATAAACGAAAGTGCTTTCATTTCGTCTGTGGCGAATGTCCTGGGAATGGACGTTACGTAATATTTACTCTCCCCTTCAGTGTTAAATCCTTTTTCCGATTTGTGAGTAATATTTGCATACGTCTTTCTTAGCTGCATTGACATGCCAGATGCACAGTGGTAGCTGTCTCCGCCTGCTAATCCTGTAATAACATTCTGGTGACCAAATTCAATGGCCCTGCGCGGAGCCTCGAAACAGCTGATTGCTGAGTAGGGAGGAAAAAAAAATAACCCAGCGAATCTCGTTGCAGCTCTCTGCTGCATCCCTATCCCACAATCCCTTGCACCATTTGCTGCAGTCTTTCTACACAGGCTGAGTGAGAAAAAGATGTGCTAAATAAAGATTGATTGGTTTGAATCCTGAAGGGGTCTCCCACTTGTAAATGACCTGGGGGAAAAAAAAATTCATGACGACTTCACTGGGCCTCCTCTTATTCTTCCATTTTTCTTTCCACCTGTCCTCTTCGTGGAATGGAGCGTCATTCCTTAGAGCACAAAATCTGTTGTGCATCTAATAACGACTATGCTGTGATAGGGATTCTTAAGCAGTTTTGCGCGTGAGGCTTGAAATATTAACAGATGATGGTTTGTTCGTTTGGATTACTGCGGAACTGCAGCTCCGTCCCTGCAAGGATTTTATCCTCAGCACTGCACTGATTAAGCTATTTTTCTACAAGATGGGTAGGTCTAAAATGCTCAAGTTTGCTCAGTGTTATTCCTGGTGGCTGCTGCTGGGTTGCTCCTTCTGTTTTGGCCCCCGATCGTTCATTATGCTTCTGCATGCTGTAAGAATGAAGAGGGTTGCTGTGTTTTAAACAAGGCACCAAGCTGATTGCAAGAGTGGGAGAGAAAGGAATGCAAATGTAGCTTATTAAGCCTTTTACACAAGTGGACTGTGTGGCAGTTATGATTATTAATTTGCTTGGTGTGTTCTATATCGGCTTATTTTGGGGCTGCTGCTAGAAATGGCTTGAATCTGTTCTTTATTCCTAAAGACTGTGGACAGGCGATGTATCTGTTTTAAGGACTTTTAAACCCCAGCTCCCCCAGTCCTTGAAGCAAAATTATTGAGGTTCCCCACCCTTTCTTACAGCTCTCAAGGCCTAACCGTTCCTTTGGAAATGTTGCCACTGGAAACCTAGTCATTCATAATACATGAATAGACCCTCTGGGTTGTGAATACCATTGATAAGAAGAGGATGAACAAGCTGCAAGCAATTTGTTCTCCTCAGGCTGTACTTTCAGGCTAGTTGCAGCTCTGGCTGGGTGGAGTTTGGTGATAGCAGTGTATCAGCAACAGAGAATTCTGCTCTTTTAGGATTAAATCCTAGGAACTGAACAGGCAGTTAAAAGTTTTCCCAGTGTCTTTTTCTCAGCCAGGCCATGGAGACTAATAGAGAATTCCGTAACTGTTAAGGAATTCCAGAGGTCATGTGAAGAAACCTGTAGAAAGGCTGCACTTTCCTATTACATGGGTCTATTTATCTGAAACAACTCCTTTGGACCTGTTTTTTGCTGTCTCCTAACATTTTTTTTCCCTTTTCTAATACTATAGGAAGTTCTTTTCATATGGGTGGGGCCGCACCCTGACTTTCATTCCTGAAGGCATGCATGCGAAGCAGGGCAAGGCTTTCCACTAGCTTAGAGAGCCATTGTTTTCTCCTGTCTTTGCTGTGTAGTGTGTTTTCTGCTTCCAAGCAGAAGGAAAAAGAACAATGTTACTTTTGGGGTGGCTGGAAAGGTAACAACCCTTGAGCCTCAAAGGGGTAACAAAGGATATACATTTTGGAACCCTTTTCTGCGCTTGATTTAGCAAACATGAACTGGGTTTCCAGTGTGTGCTTCTTATAGATAAATGGGTGGGGTTTTATGTCATTTGGTGCAATGTTTCACAACCCTTGGCTTTGCATGTTTAAATTATGAAGTGTAAATATATGGAGAAGTGATTCTTGGACTTATTTTCAAAGCTCATGCTCCAGCTGCTCTTTATTAGATTGTGAGACAGAATGAACCTCCAAAAAGAGCTCTGGCAGTTTCTGAGCTCAGAAGATGCTACTACAAAAAAGAATGTTTTTCCTGTAAAAATAGTGTTACGTGGCGAAATCTCCCACTGTTAATATATCTGAAACTTACGTTGCTATCTTGAGGAACTGCTGTGAGTACTGCAGTAAATCAGAATAAATGCTGTCTTTGGCAAAACTCAAAAGCATCATCTAAAATCTCCAGCTTTTCCTCAAATAGTCTTTGATTGTACAGTTGCTTTCATTGAGTCAATGGGCAAAATCATCCTTCTTGTAGCTACATCACATTCATCAAATCAAAATTGCATCACAGCTGGAGTTGGCTCAGGGAGGCTGCAGAATCCTGGAAATGCCATACTCAAAAAACTTTTTTAAAAGAATCACTTGTGTAAGAAGTTATTGTACCAGGTAGTGGCCAAAGCTTGAAATGTACTGATGAAATTCTATTTTCAGGTGCATGTTTTAAACCTGATTTATGTGAGCGCAGGGGATAAATGACAATCATGGCCTGCTGCATTCCAGACAAAACAATCAAATATTAAAACCACTTATTTCTGAATTGTTAATAGTTTCTTTCACTGACAAAGCTTAAAGCATGAACATTTGAAAATTAAAGTGACTGGAATGAGCTTTGTGGATGAAATGCTAAGAATCACCTGATTTTGCAATGAGATTGGGGGAATGTAAATGACTAAGATGAAGATCAGATGAAATCTATATGAAATTTTGCAGGCAGCAGCAGTTTTCCTTGTATAAACACTACTTGCTGGTGCAGCTGTACTTGATGGCAGAAAGATGAAATTACAGAAAATATCTGGTTGCTAGAGAACTTTCTTCTGTTAAATGACAGGCAGCATTTACTGGAGACCTTTCATATCTGAAGTACAATTTTTTTAAATAGTCTGTGCTTGCTCTATAACAAAAAAATTACACTGTTCATAACGTATTGGTGTCCTCCTTATGAAAGAAGTCTTCCTGTTTCTGATTATCTTGCCTGTTTTGTCTGGGTCCCCGCCCCTAACTTTTGGGTAGGGAGAGTGGGAGGCAAACACAGCTGTATCAATGGTGAAATGAATTTTCTTCTGAAACACATCACTGATGTTCCACATGTTATACTGCCAAATGCATGAATATATTAATGCATATTTGATAGTCTGCTCTTTCTACTCCCATTTGTGAAAGCTAGATATTTTGGTTCCACTTCTTATAAAGCCATTTTAACTCAGGCTTTGAAAAAGTAACACAGATTCCTAATTGATCTCCTAAGGTTTATTGTGTATGATTTATGGCATTTAAATAGGTGAAATTAATTTGTGTTTATGTAATATTCACATTTTATCTTACTATGGGGAAAGAAATGAAAAAGGTGAAACAAATTATCAATTCTGAAATCATTCATTTTTGGGTCATGAACAAACGTTATATTCTACAAGTATTATAGCAATTTTTAACCTTGCGGATTCCCCTTTCTTGGAAAAGAAGGAAACAAAAGGGCCCACTGTAAGTGTTGTGCATCGGATTACATGTCGGTTACTGCTGTTGGGTGTTTTAATTGTGAATAACTTTATGCTGCTGTACTTGCTAGCACAGAGGTGATTCCCCAGGAACCTGTTATCAGGGAAGTCAGTACAATGTTCCGTAACCACTGTCATTGTCCTAGAAATAGCCACTTGCTCAATGTAGTAAGTAAACCATACCTGTATGGCTGAATACACAGCTCAGGAAGAACAGCATGAGTTCAACTCTGCCAGGTTAGTGTGCCATGCATTCAGTACAGGAAGATCAGATGTAATACTGCCGATAAAATACTACGGGTCAGGCAAGTCATTGTGGAATTGAGTGACCTTTGAATGAGCGTGGTCAGCACCAAGGCAGAGGGCTTGTTATTTCTGTCTTGGAAAGCCTGAACTGCCCTCAAGCCAAATATCAAATTGTCTGAAATGGATGACTAAAAACAGGTAGAAAAAGTTTAGGGAAGAAGTTACTACCTCAGGAGTGTACCTGCAGTGAAGGAGCCCAGCGGGGCTCCCTGCTCACATGGAAGAGGAGCCCTTGTTTCGCTGTGGGTGCAGGAGTGCTGGCAGAAAGTGCTGCGACAGAGACGCTGCGGTTGGCTCCCTGGGGCTTCAGCCTGCACCTCCCAGCGCTCCAGCCTGCTAGAAATGCTGATGAAGAGGAGTTCTTGCTGGGCCACCCTGCCACGGCCTTTGCTTGTCAGGTTTTCCTAAACTATTTTAGCAAGCAGTTTACTTTTCTCTGAGGTTGCTGCCTTCCTTTTCCTCCCGTCTTCTCTTTCCACATATTAATTCTGTTGGCTATAATCTGTACCTCCAGCTGAAAAGAAACTAAGTTTTTCTCTCCCTGTGCCTTGTTCCAGGACAGGAGGAGTTCCAAGCCTGCTGGTGTTCCTTTAACCTGTGATTTAAATTCTGTCAGTCAGTAGGCTTTTTTCTTACCCTTTTATTTCATGCTTTATATGCCAGGCTTATGAATGGTCTTCAGTCCTAGAAACATGATTCTTACTACTATTTGTGCCTAGAATGCCATTTTTCTTGAGTTTATTATTTGGATGTGCTTCATGTATCCTTCCCCCTACCTTTGCTGATTCTCAGCAGCTATCAGTTGCCTCTTCTTTGCTCAGTTTCTTTTACCACGAGGATTTTCACTTCACCTACCTCACCCCTGTTGCTGATGCAGAATTTGAGTACTCCCTTCCCAGGGGCTGGCTGGTTCTGGAGGTTCCTTCTTGGGGACTTCCTGGAGCCCAAACCTACCATATCTTTGGCAACACTGATAAGGGAAAAAATTGTTAGGTGAACCATTTTCAAACTCTGTCTGTGACACAGCCATTTGACTGGCTGGTGCAGTTCCGGTTTAAGCATTTTGCCAGCGGTACTGTAGACGTAAGAAATCCTATGTTTGTTAGCCCTGGCTGAACCTACTGGCGCGAGAACGTTTTTATGATGGGATTTCTTTAAAACCAGACAGCCCTGTAACTCTTTCAGTCCAGAGGCAACATGCCCTTCCAGAATGCCTGCTCAGACAGAGGTGTTACGTGTGGTGTTGTAGACTTGGCTGACTGTTTCCCAGGCTCTCACCAGTGATAAACCATTTTAGAAGTTTAATTCTTCACTGCTCTGGTTTTATATGGAAATATGAATTCCTGCATAAGGATGAAACATGAGTGCATTAGTTGTTGATTTTGTTATTTCATGGAGTTTATAAGCCATTTTTCTTCTTTTCTTCTTTTCCCCATCCTGCTCCAGCAGTGTGCAGGGTAGAAGGGAACAGGACCCATATGTCAGTGGTCTAGGATGGCCAGTGAAGGCTCCAACATCCCAAGTCCTGTGGTCCGTCAGATTGACAAGCAGTTTCTGATTTGCAGCATATGCCTGGACCGTTACAAGAACCCCAAAGTACTTCCCTGCCTGCACACTTTCTGTGAGAGGTAAGTCCTTTCCTCATGCTGGTAACTAGGTATTTGTGTCATGCAACAAGCACAGAACAATGCATCCTTTAGTGGACAGGGACTTTTCTCTTTACCTGTAAAGATCATGTTAAGGCATGATAAAATCTGGGAAGGCTGGAGAGGCAGGGATGTAGAAAAACACTGTTATTTGTGGCAGGCAGGAAGAAGGGACAGCAGTAGAATATTTGGAATAAATTCCCTTTATGCAAGAGTAAATAAAAAGTAAATCCAATGAAACTAATGAATACAGTTACAACAATGTGAAAGGTGATGGCAGTCAGAATTTGGACCTCAAATTAATGGCCTCAAATTTATACTGATTAGCCTATAATTAGAAACAATAAAAACCTTTCTTTGTTGATTTACTAAGCAGTGAAATAATTATCCCATCTTTTAATGTCCAAGGGTTAGACATGATATATACATTATTAATAGCCTGTGATTAAATGTCTTCATTATTCTGCAGCTTGGTTGACTGAAGTGGAAAATCTCTCTGAAAAGAAATGTGCTAAAACAGCAACCTGCCTTCTACTGTATTCAGCTGAATTAATTGAATATACATAGTGATACTTTAATGTTATATTATCCATCAAATGGTGGGGAAGATACAGCAACTGCAGCTGAAGAATTTTTAGTTCGAGTTCTTTATCTGATGATGGGATGCCACTCTTTGGATTATATATTGAATGGCAGGAGAATTTTAATAAATGGCATTTTGTGTGAACATTTAGTTCAGGAGATTTCCACCTCTTAGAATTGTGGTGTGCGTACCTAATTTTGCACAGGGTGCAAGAAAAATTGTGGATCTCTGAGTGTGTCAGATGAAATGGTCTTTTGTAAAAGAATAGGAAACCCCAACTTTACTAAAGTCAGCAGTGAAACTCTCACTGAAGTCAGTGAAGTCAAGATTTTCACCACCATGTCTTAAGTTTCTTGACTTCAGTTCATGTGTAAATCCTAAGGTCAGCTTCTGGTTTTCACCATAATCCTCTTACGCTGATCTGGTTATGGAGAGAGGTTGGAAGAACTCCTCCAGTGTACTGCTGATGCACAAAGCCTAAGCTCTCCTTTCACAGAGCCCTTACTGGGGGGTCAGGAGGGCTGCCAAGGGAAGGTGCAAGCAAAGCCCTTGGAAGTGGATGAGAGCTGTGTAGCTGTGCGAGGTCACACTTCTTGGTTGGCATCTCATGAGGAATTTTAGACTCCTGAAGAACTGCATTCTGTGCAGGTTATGGGACTATACTGAATTGCCAGTTGAGTTGGATGTTGCATGCCCAGCAGCTGTTGACTTGATTTTCAAGGCCGAAAGTGACACTATCACCTAGACCAGTCTGCTGCATATTGTTGATCACAGAACTTTTGTGTCAGGTGTATATTCTGTGAAATTAAGTTTTCTTAAAAATAAAACGAAACTGTTAAACAAAACAAAACCCACCCCCCCAATCAAACACAAACAAACAAAAATCTTCCCCCCAGACTCCCCTTAACATAAACTGTGATAACCTAGGACATGCTTCTCTATGTAGCAAAGTGAGCTCTGTTGATTCTGGCTGACTGCCAAATAACTTTCCTAATTGAAATAAATGGAAAAATTTCCATTGGTTTCACTGGGACCAGGTTTTAGCTCTGAAACGCTAAACCCACAGATACAAGCTAATAAAGGAGATTCTATTGGAAAGACCAGGGTCAAACACTGGTTAGTCAGACACAGGCTCAAATAGTTGATGCTATAACTTCATGTCTGTCAAACTTTATCTGATAGTTTATCATTTTTACTATCCTGTGAGCAGGATGCAGTACATGTCTGGAAGCATGGATCCACTCTGCACAAATATCTCAAAGAAAGGCACATAACTGTTAAAATGATATCGGCTTAATGAACCTTTTTTCATGTGGCAGAGGAAAAAAGATCTAAAGAAAAAAAAAAAAAATCCCCATAACCATTTTTACTTCTGAAGCCTGGTGATATACCTTTCCTTTTATAAGTAGGGGTGACACTATTTCAAACCAGTTCTTAAACTGAAGGGAGTTTTTTTCCTCTTTGATGATATTTTGCCTCTCTCTTTCTCCCCTTCCGCCTCTCTTCCCCATAGGTGCTTACAGAATTACATTCCAGCCCATAGCTTAACCCTTTCTTGCCCCGTGTGCCGCCAGACCTCCATTCTGCCAGAGAAAGGGGTTTCTGCACTCCAGAACAACTTCTTTATCACCAACCTGATGGATGTACTGCAACGAACACCGGACAACAGCATTGAAGAGTCCTCCATCTTGGAGACTGTCACCGCTGTTGCTGCAGGCAAACCGCTCTCCTGCCCCAATCATGATGGAAATGTAAGTGAGATGAACTCCTGTGCAATGTACAGGTACTGATATGTACTGACTGGTCTGGTTTGTCATGGATATTTTGTTCTGAAAAGATAATGGGGGAACTGGAATCATACTGGTTCTTTGATTTTATAATTTGTCAACAAAAGACAAGGGATTCTTAAAATTAACTCAAATGCTTTTAGTGGAGCATCTTAAAGTAGTCAGGTTATTATTTCATCTTACCAATCATCTTGGATGATACTGTCTTTTAGCACATTTGGTCAAAATTGTTGTCCTGCAAGCGCTGAACCTTGTGCCTTTGCCTCTTTGGGATGGGTTTCCATAACTCTCTTATTTGTAGACTCAACTATTGCCGTGGGACCATGTGGGCTTGTTTAGGCAGTATGCGTCAGGGACCTTATAAGCTTAACTGACCTGCACACTGAGGCAGTGCCAAAAGCTATGTAAGCATATTAACCTGGAGCCAAGTAAAAGGGTGTCCTAGCTCAGGATGCTTTGGATCAGCACAGGCTAGAAACAGAGAGCTCCTCGAGTCACCATCCCTGGAGGTATATAAAAGACGGGTTGACAAGGTGCTTAGGGACATGGTTTAGTAGTCGACAGGTGCGGCTGGACTCGATGATCTTAAAGGTCTTTTCCAACCAAAAGATTCTGTGATTCTATGATCCTGCAGTGTTTTGTGCATCTCATATATCAGTCCTTGGAGGCTGCTTTGTTTTTTTCCCCCACCTACTTTTTTTGCCCAGCGTCCCCCCACATACACCCTCAAATCATATCAGTGTATTCATTGGCAAGTGCCCCCAACTGAGTAAGTAGCCCCAGATTATTACAAGAACAGCTCTAACTCTGCTTACTTTGCAGTTTTCAATGTTAACCTGTGTGGCTTCATGGTAGGCATATGAGCTCCTTTTCCATGGCCAGGCTTATGCAAACATATAAGTAGACCACATTGCAAAGCTGAGCGATGTGCTGTAAATTGAATGCTGTGCTTCTACGCAAGACAAGAAATATGTGCCAGTATTTTAAGAAAATTTTATGGGAATGTTTTATTTGATAGTCAGTTTAGGTATATAGGTTGTATAGGAATAATTCAGCTGATAGGTAGTGATTACTCTTGCAGAGGAACGGCTCAGCTCACTCTCCTTTACTGACCTGCTGGAATTAGGTGGACTTGTAGAACTGATTTGCTGTACACTCTGATTAATGAATAACTGGTGTAACTTTTTTAATGTGTACTATACCTATGTGTGTAGTCGTTACTGATTAATACATTCCTAGTTTTTATTTGCATTTTATTGGCTCTCCTTAAAATGAATCATAGTTCTTTTCTGATATAGCTATCGTGATAGGAGGCATTTGATTGTGAAATGCAGAAAAAAGTCAAAATGAGATGTTACTTGTTTTGCATTTTACATTATCAGATGATGATTCTTTGGGTGTGCTTAGAAAAAAATGGTTTGCCTACAATTAAAAATATGTCACCTTATGCCTCTCTGAGGACTCCCTTGTAGGGAAAGGTGGGTTTGTAAGTCCTCTAAACCAAACTTACTTGGCTTGCCTTCAAACATAGTATGCCTTTTAGGATGCTGAATAGTGTGTGATGGGAATATCTTCTTGCTTCAGTAAGTATCTGGGAGGGTTGGGGACAGGCTGAGTGACTCCAGTTTAAAGCTTTGTGAGCTAGGAAATTAAAAGCTAAAGTGCACACATTAGTCCCTGTGATGGGAGGAGCTGCGATGAGCTTTGGGGAGAGCTGCTTGAGGCTGGCCAGGTGGGTCTGGCTGAAGTGCAGGGTGCGCAGGGCAAGGTGCTGGGCACCTTAGGCCTGACTGAGGAAATGGGCTTTTGCTGGCTTCATGGGTACACAGCACGAGGGCACTGTGTGGCAAGTGCCTGGCAGCTAGCAGCTTTGCTGGGGGCTTCAGCGAGTGAGAGAGGATTGAGGTGGTAGCTGGAGGAGAATGCCTTCACAGAATCAGCAGTCATTCTGCATTGAATCCTCTCTCCATTAATTTTTACATATTGCTTGGGGTAGGGTCAGATCCATTGTATTTTTACTATCAAGAGAAAAGTTTGTATCAAGTATATTTCATTTAAATATTACCAGATTTTCTTTGTATTATCTTGGAAATAATTTTCTGTTTAAACAAGTTTTTTCAATCTCTCCACCCATGCTGGATTTAAACCTCTCTGATTAAGATCAGATAGATCTGTCTGCTTGTAACTTAGCTTTCTTCAGGCCATGTAGATTCCCTTCTTTCCATGTACTTTCCCTTCCAGTTGGTCTCTTATTCCCACCACTCATATTTTACATACATGGGTGTGCATCCTATTCCTTCTGTGCACATCCTCTCTTCCTCTGTTGTGGCATCTTTGTTGTGTGTGTTCTTATGAAAAATGAAACTTAGCTTGTAGTATCTTAACACAAGAGATGTTTTCCTGTGCTTGAACTATAAACAAATGCTTCCTCCTTTTCACCCAACACAGAGCACAAATACATGTTCTTGTTAAATCACGGTAATAGGGCACATATGTTATGGAACTTTCGAATCTAACAGAAGATTCTTATCTTCTATCTACAGATTAGAATAAAATTGGCTTTATTCGCAGCTGCTAAACACCTGCAGCTCTAGTTGGATATAAGCATTCTGGTTTGGAAAGTGGTCTATAATCGTTTAGGGACCAGGTACAACAGCCGAGACAGGGAAGGCTGTGAAATTTTATGTCCATTACTTCATAATACGTAATGAGTGGAGCAGCCTCTTTGCAGTCACCCATCCTGAAAAGTCCATGCTTGGCTTTTATTTGAATTTGAAGTGAAAGCCAGACCAGAGTCTAGGATCCATGCTTTTACAGGTGCAGTGTATTTTCTGCGTATAGAGTGCAACAAGAGAGCATACCCAGTATTAAATTAAATGCTTGTAACAAGAGAGCATGCCTTATCTCTGACTAGCTTTTTCTCAAAAGATCACAGAATAGCTTGGCAACTTGACAGGTATAAGATCTTGTCTAGAAAAACATTTCCTGAACCTCTGCAGGTGTTGCTTACTGCCTGTATGCTTCTCTTAGAAAAATAAAAAAACACCTATCCTTGATATTCTGATGAAGTGACTTCATAACATACCTTTTAAACCTTGTTTTTTCTCCTCACCTCTGTACTTCCTACCATGTCACTTACTCATGTATCCCATTAAAGTGTAATCTAATTTTTTCTGTACTCTGCAATATTCATTGTGTCATTGAGGCTAAATACAAAATTCAGAATGTCAGTTAGACTCTTGATGAGCATTAGAACTAACAAACTGAGCTCACTGCTGGTGAAATTTTGTTCTGCCTCACAAGGAACATTTAATACAGTTAGGAAGCAATAGTGCGACTGATACAATCATATCTGACTGAATTGGAAAGTCATACAAGGGATTTTGGTGGTTCACTTGTAAGTAAGCACTTTGTTTAAGTCATGACAGTCTTACAAAACTTTTTTTAAAATTTGCTTAAAGCTTTCAAGTTTACTGCATGGGTAAGGCAAAAGCTATGAGTAGGGAGAACAAAAGCCCACCTTCTAAATTTTACCAGATATCTGGGAAGTGCCCTCAGGTAATCCAAGCTTATATTCTTCTAAAAGCCGAAACATACAAAGCTAAGGTACACACTAGCCCTGGGACAGAGGAATTAAGCATGTGTGTGAGATGAGGAAAGAAGGCTGGCAAAGAGCAGACTCACTCTTTTTCTCTGGACCACTGTTTTAATTCAAACAAACAGAAAGCAGAGGATGAACAATGTGATTATTCAAATGTGATTTTAGATAAGCAGGGCTTGTGATTGGTGAGAGCCTTTTTCTCAAGACCTGAACTTTGAAGGGCTGGAATTAGTGTGATTTGGCTTTGTGAAATCTAATTCAGAAGTACCTGCATTCTTGATTATGCAAATTAAAAAGTTTCTGTAAATTCAGTTAAATTACAGTAGTGAAGATATGCATGGGTCTCTAATTAGATCATTGTGCTGAAATATGCTGGTCTGGTTTAAGGTGGGAGTTAGTGGATGGGATTTAAGAACCAGTGGGTATTAATTCACATTTCATTACAGCTGATGGGAATGTTCTTGTTGACTTCAGTGGAAATACAGCTGAAGCCAGTGTTGGATGCCATAGTATATCCTGCCTGAGAGCTCTCTTCAATTTGGAAAGGAGGGGTTCAGGAAAACATTTTTTTCTGAGCTGTTTTGTAAAGCAAACCTGTTATCACGAAAAGCTTTTTGGGAATGTCACAAGATGTGATACCCATATTGGGCATTGAGGGGAGAGAAGAAAAGCCAGTAACACGTCTGTCTGTAGTTATAAATTACTCTTACCTGATTAAGAAATGCTACACAAAATCTTAGGAAGTCAGCTTATCTAGGCTTTTGAAGCCTGAATCGTATTAATATTAGGTTTTCTTTCTCCTTCAGCTATGGCACAATCCAAAGATTTTAATGGGAAGTGAAAGCTGCTTCACTCAAAACATTTTGAATTTGACTGAGGCAAAGATGACTATTTCTATGCAGACATACACATTAGGTCTTTGTGGTCTGTTTGCTATTACCATTCTAGCTTATGTGATTCTCTGGTGCTTGAATAAAGAGGAAGAAAGTTGATCAGGCTAAACTTTAATATGCCAATGAGATGCTTTCTTTTTTATACACGTTGCTGCAAATATAGTGATGTTTATTATGAAATGTTCAATACAAAACAGAAATATTACATTATTCTAATCATTGTATCCAAAGATAAAAATACTAAATAAGTAAAGAGCTTGTTAAAGTATCTTGAACCTAAACATTAAATTATGAAGAGACAGAAAGATGAACTTTTGACACTTATTCAAAAGAAATGAAAGTTTTTGACCATATAAAAAGACTTAAAAGCTTCCTAATAAAATATTGTTCCTTTTGGTTGTTTCTGGTTGCAGATTTTTGAAGCCTTTGAAAAGAATTTAAATCCTAAACTCTGTTTAACTCATTTCCTCTATGCACTGTAGGACTGCATCACATCTTAGTGCCTACCAAGGTAACTGTCAGGCCTCAGAGGACCTGCAACTGTAAGACTGCTAGATTCACAGTGACTGGAGTAGTGTTGATGGGGGTTGTCATTGTTTAGAAGGTTTACTTCCCCCCCCCCCCTAATATATTTGATCTTACACAGTTTATTTGGAGCAGCTTTTAAATTTTCTCTAAAGTGGCTTAGACGAATGGCCAATGAATGACTAAACCCTCATTGCATGTGAATCCCATATCTTGTGAATTGAGATAAGAGGGAAGAATGGGAATAAGACGGAAAGGAGCTTATCAGAGGAAAATCCCTATTAATGCTAATAGCCACACGCAAATCACAGTTCTTACTTCTCCCTCCTAATTCTCAAGACGTCTTGGAGCAGCCAGCTACTTTGCATGGTGCTGTTACAGGTCCCTCTGCTCACCTGAAAACAGCCAGTTCTACACAACCATCTTGTTGTCAACCAACATCTCCAGCACAACCATCTTTGTGTGAGAGGTCTGAGTGCCAGAAGCATCAGCTGAGTTATTCAAGATTCTGATGCTATGTTCTGAATGCAAGAGAGCTGCCGATGTCCTGCTTTGAAGCATATACTACAAGCTTCCTTATATACTTTTAATAAGCCTAAAACGCTTTGTGCTCAAGAACTTCCTAGCTGTAAAAGAAAGTCTCATGCCAAATTTGCATATATGTGCATTATTTTGACTAACGTATGATTTTGGGCACAGCACTTTTCTGTTTCTTTCCCTTCATGAATATATCAGAATTTGGGGTATTTATTACATGTAAAGATCTCTTTTTTATCTCCAGACAGCATCTTACTGAGTACATAACAGGTTGAAACAATCTCCTCCTCTTTCAAATGTAGATCAGCACTCTTATTACAATCTCAGATGTAAGGTTTTGATAGTTTTAAGGGATTAGTAATGGGATATGGAGATTTTTCCCTGCAGCACATTGGTTCATTTAGGGTGCTTTTCTCTAGCAAATAAACATGCTGTTCGGTGAGCTCTGTCAAGTTCATGTTCCGCGGGTGGCTCTGTTACGAAAAACAGCCTAAGTTTACACTTTCTTTGGCAGACCCTCTGGGAGACTAAGAATCGAGTTAGCGAGGGGACTTGAATGCCCTGGTTTTTTGAGTTGTTTCACAGAGTACTTGAGAGAGACACCAAAACTTACTATTACACAGTATAAATGATGATGTTAGGGCCAGCATTGAAATCCAGCATTCTGTTTCCCAGGCTGCTGTTCTGACACTTTCTGATAGAATAGCATGCATTTAAACTGGCACTTTGATATGAAATATATAAGAATAACAGCCATCTTTTAGGCAGTAAATTACTGGTGTCTAAGAAAGGAGAAACTTTGTCTCAGAGCTTGGATAATAACATGAGTTCAAGACCCAGTGAGATGTGCTTTGAGTGACATTACTGCTGCAATGTTTGAATTTAGAGTTGCGCACTTTTCCAGGTGATGGAGTTTTACTGCCAGTCCTGTGAGACAGCCATGTGCCGGGAGTGTACAGAGGGAGAACATGCAGAGCATCCCACGGTACCACTCAAGGATGTGGTGGAGCAACACAAGGCTTCCCTCCAAGTCCAGTTGGATGCTGTCAACAAAAGGTATGGAGACTCCATTGGTTATTTTCAGTTTTCAGTTCTGCCACTGGCTTCCTGTGTTACCTTGGGTAGATGTTTTAATGTGCTGGTGCCACGGACCTTTACCTAGAAAACAGGGATAATGAGGCTAGCATAGGAAAAATATCCACTGAGTGTGCTGCACTGAGGGATTAGAGAAAAGAGCAAAAGATTCCTATCTGTCTTTCACAAAACAGAGGCCATTAGAAATGCAAGTGTACTCCAAAGAAGGGGCAAAAAATGTTAAGGAGAAAAGTACTAGCCAGTCATGAATTTCATGATAAATAATACTAGATGGTTAAAAGACTAGTACAAACACTATGGTGGCAGAAAGGCTAAAAAAAAAAAAAGAAAAAGTGGGGTAGATCTAGTTATATCTTCCTGAGTAGATACATTTGCATAAAGGACAGAGAATCCAAGGCCTCCTTGCTGGAAATGCCTAAAGTCTAATGTATTTTCACAAGGGAGGGCCCTGGCTTAGCCTTAATTTATCAGACCAAAACCACTATGTGGTTATAAAAGGAATGAACTTACTTCTGTGAAATGACTGAGTTTAAAGACAGCCTGCTGATGAGATTGTTTCATCAAAAGATATTGGGGCAAGGGCCAATGTTTAATGACTTTTGAAACAGCAATCTTTGTAATTTAATCCCTCCCTCAGGCTTCCAGAGATCGACTCGGCACTTCATTTTATATCTGAAATCATACACCAGTTAACCAACCAAAAGGCTAGCATTGTAGATGACATTCATTCCACTTTTGATGAACTCCAGAAGACTCTAAATGTGCGAAAGAGCGTGCTGCTTATGGAACTGGAAGTGAATTATGGCCTTAAACACAAAGTAAGATGCATGTTTTCTTTCAGTGGAAAGCTATTAATTTAATCAGCCAGTTTTTACAAATGATGTAGGATGCCAGTTTGACAAATTGTGTCTGAGATCCAGAGGAGAACTTTGTTTTCCTGAAATCAAGTGCTGCAGAGCCTCGCTTGTGGGTGCCCAGCCTTAATAAATGGAATCCAGACCCTTTATGGGCAGGTAGCCCTTTGTGCATGGTGTGTGAGGACCTAAAATGGCCAACACACTAGACAGGCATCTGCTTAAAACCAACATGCTGATGTGCAGATGACAATAAGAGAACACCAAAGGAAAGTCTGAAATCCTTGGGCTGCAATCCTATGAACCGCCCCATGAAGATACAGGCCAAACAATTTCTCCTGAAGAACTGAGCAAGGCTTACTGTTTTGCTTTAAAGCACTGTTTTCCTTTCAAATGCCTGGTAACATATTTCATGTTAGATGTCACTGGTTGGAACACATAAAGATTGGAGGGACATCTCACTTCCTCAGGGGAATGCAGAGAGCAATAGATTCCAGAGCTGTATTCACTCTTTTACTTTCTATCTGGATGATTGAATCTTGTGTTTTTCCCCCCTGTATTTCCCCCTCTGTAGACTAAGCTTCAGAGGAAGAAAACAGAAATCTGCCCTTTTACAAAGAGAAGCCTGTAGCCTGGTGGGTAGGGGTTTTGTTGAGGATTAGTAAGTCTGAATCAGGCAAATGAAAGAATTTAGTCCTTGTCTTCCTGGGCATCAGTTATCTGTTTTATATAGAAGAAAGATNTACTAAAAATGGGAAGAACTAACTCCAGCAATCTGTATTTTCAGGAACACAGAGAGCCCAAACTCCGTGGGGCACAGAATTAAGTCATCTGCAGAGCTAAGTAGCAGCTGAGGAGCTTTTAGCATCAAAAATTTGGACTTAGATCCCAGGGTCATCTAAATGTATCCAAGATGTCACAAAACCCTTTTTCCTTAGCAAGCAAATATACTCAGGGTGTGTACAAAGTTCACACAAGATGGAATATGATGTTAAATTATCTTATTGCTGTTTAAAGGGATTTAAAATAGTTTAAAAACTACTTTGGGCATTAGAG
>VYZW01051787.1:3112-42527 GCA_013401315.1 Balaeniceps rex
ATACTGTTAAGAAGGATAAAAGCAACCGTGCTTGGTGTTCAATCTTTTTTTTTTTTTTAAAAGACGTTTTCCTGGGCATCGGTAACCAGTAAGAACCTCCCTCCCAGTGGAGCTGTTCCAGTATCAGGAATACCACCTCATGTTGTGAAAGTACCGGTCTCACAGGTAGGAATCCAGCACCTAGAGAAGTTTAAGTGCTAAACTGACTGACAGTAAACTGAGGTGGGGAAAAATATGGTGAAATCTACTTGCTTATGATCTGAATTCTCAGAGACTCCAAAGACTTTCAAATTCAATGTTTCATGGTAGACTTCATAAAAATGTTATTCCTTGGCTTTTGGGTTGAAAAGGAATTGTTTCTCATGGAGGAAAACCAGAGAATGTTCACGTGAGTGCTGGATGTATCTGCCATCTAAAATGATTGCACCCTCTTAGCAAAAGAGGCAACTTCTCGAATTTCTTTATTCGCTGCCTATTCATGAATGAGGTTTGGTCGTGAATGAGTTGATGTAATACAGTCTTATCTGCATAACTGCCACTGCACTTTGGGCAGACACACTTTATTGTATATAACTGTGAATGGGGTGACTTTGAAATTCTGACTTAGTCAAGTGACATGTTTGCTTTTAGCATATAACTCAACATGAGCTAACATGCATTTTAGTCACAGGTAGAAAGAACTGATTCCCCCCCCCCTGTATTTTCAAGTTATTTTATCAGCAACTTGATAGTGAGCTCTTAAAAGCTGAACCTTACTGTTATGTCCGATTCCTTCCTGGTAACTCCTTTTTGAATTTATACAGCCCCGCCCTGAGGCAAAGCCTGAATCTCAGACCCCACCTCAGAGACCTCAGAGGGATCAGCGAGTGAGGGAGCAACGAACAAACATCCCACCACAGAGGGGTCCTAGACCAAGTAAGAGAAGCTACAAAGAGTAAACTGTTGTTTGCTGCTATTTGATGGTTTTGGGGAAGCAATACGATGATTAAAGCTTTTAAAATCTCATTAATTTTGTCAGTAAGTGAATGATTTCTACTTTTGTGGATATGGTTATTTTAGATTATCTTGGTCTCAATGTCTGGCAAGCTTTAGAGCTGCACTTCACTAGCATTCTGTTGAAGTATCTAGGTGTTTGGCTTCAGTCAGGTGATAAAAAGCAAACAGTTACAAACTTGCTAGTGTAGAATGCTTACCTCTTTTACATGTGAATGGATAGAGTGTGAATTCTGATTCCTTTATAAGATGCTAATTCTGACCATGGCTTGTTTTTTTTTGTTTATTGTGGGGACTGGCTTTTCTTAAACAAGTTTTACTTTTCTGTTCAAGTTCGTGAGGGTGAACAAGGCGATGTGGAAACTAGACGGATTGTGAGATACCCAGACAGTCATCAGCTGTTTGTTGGGAACCTTCCCCATGATGTGGATAAAACTGAACTTAAAGACTTTTTCCAAAGTAAGTTAGTTGCTTTGCTGTACTCTCAGGGTTTGGGGGTTGCAGCCATAAGCGTGGTCAACAGGGCATTCTAATGTATGACCCAAGAACTTGGCTTTTCTCTTGCAGGCTATGGCAATGTTGTTGAACTTCGCATCAACAGTGGTGGAAAGCTCCCCAATTTTGGGTTTGTGGTGTTTGATGATCCTGAACCAGTTCAGAAGATCCTTAGCAGCAGGGTAAATAAACTTCCAGTCAGTGGTTTTTGGTCTGAACAACAGGCAATGTTGTTCATATTACTCTAACAAGAGAAGATTCTTCTTGGTCCCTTTGCCCTTCTTAAGCATCTTAAAGTAGGTGGGATGTCTTTCCTTCCTATTACTAAGATGTGCAGCATTTGTACAGGTTATCATTGAAGTAGCTTGTAACAACTTAGGTGAACGTGAATTTATTCATTACTAACCCTTCTTTCTATGGGAAGTTGCTGAGCTCTACACAGGAAGCAGGTAAAAAGCTTTCAGGAAGGCAAGGTAGAGAGAGTCTGACCCTATGGACAAGTAGAATCTTGTTTGTCAAAGAGATTGAAAGGGAGAAGCTGTACTCGTGTGCAGGTTGAAAAGAATTTCTGCTAACAAAGGCAGGAGGTACCTGCTCGGCTTGTTAGTGATTGCTAATGCAAAATGTGCACCCCATGACTGTATGGTGTGGTGGTGGGCAATGAATCTGGATGCACCATAACAGCTGTGCAGTGTGTTTGCTTACAACCTAGCTTTTCACCAGACAGGGACATCCTTTCTTCTTTACTTCCTTACTGTACAACAGTATTACCAGCATATTTCTGTTCTTAAATTGAAAGGTAGCTTGTGTGCAGATTTTTAAGCCTTGAGATTTGGTCTGAATTGAGGATATTTCATGTGGTTAGACACCTTTAGCTGTGGGGTGCCAGCAGCATTTGTGGCAATGCTTGATGAGTTAGTGCATATGAAGCCCAGCAGCCCTAGAAGCTCTCACAGGGAGCGGGTGATTCAAGATTGGAATGCTGGTAGACAGTTGCTTCCTTAAGTGCTTTCCTGCTATCGTGGGCTGAGCAGTTCCAATGTGGTCTAGGGTAAAGTCTAAAACAGGTGATTTGAAACCAGTGCTAAAAGTAGGTTGCGTAAATCTGGTTGACTTTCGCCTGAACTGGTGTGGGAGCAAGTAGCACAGTGACAGTGGGTCCTTAAGGCCTTTCTTAGCTGCAAGCAATATGTGAACACCTTCAGCAGTGACTTAAACTTGCATGTTTGAGTTTTTGCTGAAACAAACTAGAAATGTTCACTCATCAGCTCTCTTGCAGTGGGAGAGGTAGCTAAGAGCTGAGTGCCAGACTTCAAGTCTCTGGAATGCCAAAGATACACTCAGCTGAGGGATTTGTGGCCTTTGTTTACTTGTTCAACTGTGCCACTCTCTGTAACTGGAGCCAGAGAAGAGAGTGGATGCTGGCTTCCAAGTTAGGCTTTGAATGTGTAATAAGCTTTCAAAGCTGGGGCACTCAAAGTATCTTTCCTGCAAGCCCATGTAAATGCTTAAATTATAACGGATGGGCATGGTTTTCTGAAGTAAGATTTTTATTTTTTATTTTTTTTTTTTTTTAAAATCTAGACTTAAGTCCTGTAAAAGCAGTTTAACACATCTACCCTGCTTTGAATGGCCCTGAATTCTGTTTGTAGTATCCACTGTGTGAGTTGTTTTGCAAATGGGCCCAGTGCTTTGAGCAAACATGTGCCCTGAAACAGCAGGACTTTTTTCAGGATAAGCCTTGCCATAAATGAGTTTAAAAGGCTTTGGTAGATTGTTAGCCAGTGAAGCTAAACCTGATGTCTGCTGCCTGATGTGAAATGTGGGAGTTTACACTGGAGTTGGTAATAAGGCTGTAACATGATGCTTTGATCTTTTTGTCCAGCACAGCTGATGGCGAGAGGAGGGCAATGTGCTTCATCCTTAGATCTGTTCTACTTCTATAGTTGGTTCAGTAGAAGTGAATGGCTAGTCTTTCCATTTGATGAGAAAGCATTGTGCCTGTGCCAGTGATGGATCATATTTTTCTTTTTCTTATTTGTTATGCAACTGCAGGAATAATTTGAAACAAACAAGTGAGTCCTTATTCTTGGATTCTTGCAGACTTCAACTTTTTGTCCGCAATGAGGTTTGTGGGATGTTGCAGTCCTGCTCCTCTCTGTTCTTGCTTCAGTGAGATTTCCCAATCAAGCGACCACTTGTCGCTGCGATTCTAAAAAATTGAGCTTGACCTAAGTGAAGGACTTCACTGGCCTGTATAGCAAGGTGGCAGAGAGGATCTGACATTCTTCATGCCATAAGAAAAATCAACTGGGACTCTGCATGATGGCAGACTGTGAATTGCCACGTATTAATGGAAGTAGGTTACTGTTAATAGATCAATTCCTTTTCTAAAAGGTGTCAGAATGCTCAGTGTCAAGCCTGAGATTGCTTTTCATGTGTCACTCTTTCACACTTTTTTTTTTATATCTTCTCCAGTAAAGCACAAGGCTGGATGCATAGTTTGACTGTTGCAATTTTCTAGTAACCAATCATAAAACACTTTAATTTGCTTTCATGGAGAGGAGGATATGAGACAAGGTTGCAGAAATCTGCTTGACATTGAAGAGTTACTGGCGAGTCATTAATGAAAGTACCTTTTCTGCTTTTGTTGCAGCCCATCATGTTCAGGGGAGAGGTGCGCCTGAATGTGGAGGAGAAGAAAACACGAGCTGCCAGGGAGGGTGACCGCAGAGATAACAGACCACGTGGACCTGGAGGCACTCGTGGGGGGCTGGGAGGTGGGATTCGAGGGCCTCCACGTGGAGGAATGTCCCAGAAGCCAGGATTTGGAGCTGGAAGGGGGATCGGGCAACGCCAGTGAATGCATCACGGATGTTGACATGGTGGCGCAAACCCTTCTTCCTGCAGATTTGTGAATTTCAGCCTTGGGTATCTTGGAATGTGGCCCTAGCCTGTTATAGACTGCTATGTTTGATACTATTTTGGCCCCTTTTTGTTTGTGTTATGGTTTTGTGATTATTTTTTTTTTCTAGTCCTTGTCCCAGATTCCAGCTTTGTGGAACAACGTTTTAGGAAAAGTGGATTTTAAAAAGAAAAGAACTGAATTTTCTTGTTCACCTCAAACTTACGGACTGGATTTTTTTGGTACCAGTGGTCCTTCCTAAAGGAATGTCTCTTTATTTTTTTCCTTTTTTTCTTCCCCCTTTCTACTGAATTTGGGTGCATTTCAGTCAGTGGAATAATATTTCACGTGCATGCGTTCAAGAGCCTGTAGGAAAACATAGTACTTGGCAAGTATTTCAAGGGCAGAAAAACAAAACTATCGATTTATCCTTTGAGGGTCATACGAACATCCTCTGGTCTGGAGATATTGCCACTTGAAAAATTGACATTCACCTTTCTCTTTGTGGCGCTGTAAAAGTGGAATAATGGGTATACGTAGAATCTTTTTTTCTTTTGATACATGATCACGGAAAGGAATTCGAACTACTGTTTTACCACTTTAAAATTTTTGGATTGTGGGATAGGTTTTAAATGTCTAGAACTTGACTCTTAAAACACTTTTCCTGAACTTGTGAAATTTTTTATTGAAATAGGGAGTTTTTTTCATGTTTAGTTTGTATTTGTATAAAAAAAGCAAAATTGTTGTGCCTTCTATTTATCTCTCATTCCAGTCTTGGCAAATTGTTTAAAAAAAAAAAATAAAAATAAAAAAGGTCTAGATTTGCTTTATCAAGTCAAGAGTATGTTGGAGTTTTTCCAAGGGGAAGAGGTTCTTCCTTCAGTCGTTAGGTTTACTAGGTAGAGGTGGCTATAGCTGAAGTTTTTAACACCACTTGTTCATCAGTTTGGCTGCATTTAAATAATTGAAAATAAGTACTTTTTGGATGCAGAATTTAATAACTTTGATTTGAGGCTGGGCAGGCCCCATTACAAATGTTGCAAAAGTGGAACTGAAGCAGCAGTACTTCTGTCACATCCTTTACAGTTCAAACTACTGTATGTAATAGAGTTATTTTTGCAGCTTAGGCATTAATTTCATCCCCTGCTTCTGCCAGACCTGAAGTGGATGTATGGCATTTTTGTCGGAAGTACAGAAGGTGCTTGTCTGGCCTGGTATTACGAAAGATGTTGAACACTCTCCACTGCCTCTGAAAGAAGATGAAACTGAAAATAAAATACAAAACTGGGTAATTTCAGTCAAAGAGCTCTTGTAAGATTGTACTGCATGAAGCAGTATTAGTTCTGTAATATGTGGTGTTAAACATCTGGATGAAAATGGCAGTTCTGAGTCTACGCCAGACCTTCAGAGCTCTTGGTAATACGAAAGAGCTGCTTAGTAAGTTTGCTTATGTGTGTCAGGGTTTGTTATTTCTGTTTTCTTGATGTATTAACACAACTGCTGTGCATATGCAGTATATATCTCTTGACATTTGCTTGCTTTAAAGCTAGAGCAAAGCTGCCCTTGCCCAGAGGGCAGATAGGTATTACCTGTTCCAGAACAGTAATTTTTGCCTTTTACTTGCCAAACCTAGTGGTCGAGTCTGGTTATATTAAATGTCAGTACAGTTTTGGCTTCTGTTTTATTTTAGCTTAATCTTCAGAGTTGTGTTACACTATTTGTCCTTTCCCTGCTTATGAATGTTTCTCAGATTGACTTGCTTACAATCTATTCCTGAAGACTTAAGTATCTTAGTGAATCGGAGGAGAGCTAAGTGTGACAGCAATAGCTGTGGTATGCTCTCTCAGCCAGCATACTGGAAATACATACTGCTTCCTCTTGTGGTGGTAACTGGTATTTTTCTAAAAACTAAAAAAGCTTTCTGCCTTTTTTGTATCGGGAATGACCATGAGGTGAAGGTGTGCCATGGAAGTCTTTCATTGAACTCTGTCCTTGTTGTTTGTGACTTTTTTCCTTTTCATTTGTTTGGTTTCTGCTGTTCTTGATGTTAAATCCAAAACTGCAGTAACAGGTTGCACTTCAGCCTTATCAAAGTGCTATTAATAGAAGCTTTTATAGCTCTTAACCAAATCTGCAAAAGCACCCGTAAGCCTGAAACACAATTTCTGTAGAGGGAGTTGGGCAGTTGTGGCTTGTTGTCTGGCTTGAAAAAGAGCTGAGGAATGTCAGTGAAGAATTTCAAAGACTATAAGGTGAAGTGTATGCTTGTTTTCATCTGAATCATGCTCTCAATATGTTAAATAAAAAAAGACCCAGAAAGTGATGTTCTTGTCCAAGATGACAGGCAAAATAAAATATTTACATCAAATTTTCTTGGAATGTCTTGTAAAGAAATAATTTTCAGAAGCAAATTATATTGACAGCATCTTGAACAAAATGTAGAGCGACTCTTAGTGTTTGCATTTTGGTTGTTCTGTGACTAGCTAATAACAAAGCATACTGAAAAGACCTGCTGTAAAATGTTGTCACGTTGGCTTTTTTTGTTTAACGTTTCTAGAAGTCTCGAGCCCTTCTGGTTTCTGCATTGCCTGCCTGTGCTGTTAAAACCTCAGTAGCTTTTGTCTAAGGTCTTCAATGCTTTGCATGCATTAATGGTGAAGATGACTATGAAGAAGTCATGACTCTATTTGCCTCAGCTGGCTGCGGTGAGCTAGAAGAGCTACAAGAAGGCTAACCTCTCATAACCAAGGTAGTCTAACTCTTTCTGGAAAGAAAATGCTACAGGGATGTTTCAGATGAATAGGACCCTGTGTGTCTCCCTGCTAGCACCTCTGCTTTAATCGAGACAATGAAGTGTTGTTTGCTGAAGTGCTCTTGATGTCCCAGTGCTCTGCAGGGAGTAGGAAGTGGAGAAAAGTTGGTCAGACCTGTCATAGGCTGCTTTTGCACCCACACAAGCCACATGGACAGTGTCAGGAACAACCTTAATGATCCCTATACCTTAATGGTCTGCCCTTCTGAGAGCACAGGGGTTTAATGTATGACTAGGTCTGATCTGGTCTCTTCTGACTGATCTTAGTGTAAGACAATTAGAAGTAAGACTGCTTTCATTTACAGTAGTATTTCATACCACCTGAACGAGAACTGGAAGCCATGCTGCCTTTGCTGCGCTTTCTTTGGTTAAGGGCATTTAGTTATCCCCTTCTCTTGTGCAGGGACAAACTCCTGCAGTACTTTTAAGTACCAGCTGACTTGCATGGGGCTGTTGTGTAAAGTTGAACTGAAATTTTTGTGCTTTCAGGACTGCAGGTGTTTGTTCTGCAGTTGAGGATTCAGGCAGGGATTGCTTGCTCTTTACACAGGCAAGCGTGGAGGTGGTGAGCATGCTATTGGAAGTAGGGCTTTGCAGAGAGGATTTACTCCCCGAGTAGGAAACGGCCTGTGTGCTAACATGCTGTGTGGTAACAGTGAGCTCTGACTTGAATTTGATTGGGAAACATTCTTCAGCAGTGACACATGGGAGGATTGTCCTTTAGACCTGGGAGTCCACTTGCTTGGTGAAAACAGTGGCTCTGGGTGCAGGTATGAAGACTTGGAGTTGATCTCTGCAGCTGCTGATTCTGCATCTCTTGGAGGGACATCATCTTTTTGATAAAAACGTGTCTTTTAATTGTTTCTCTTTACACACTGCTGCCTGGGGCTAAGAGCAATAGCACGCTAGCAGTTTCCCTGAGTTGTGCATGCTTTAGCAGGGAGTAATTATCTTGGTGATTATTTCATTTCCCAGCAGCACCATTCTTACCCTAACTGGTAACTTGAAAAACTGCTCTCCTAAGATCTTGATAATCTTGTTTGCATGTTGTGTGGAAGATGGGGCAAGGGGGTTTGTTAAGAGCTTTCCTGGTTGAGTGACATGAAACAATTGAGTAAAATGCTTTCAAACTCCACCATTCCTAAAAGACAGCAGACTTTTGAGAACACACCATTACTCTGAACAGATTTGAAGGGCAGGATGTTGCCTGTCTATTTTCTGTTGCAAAACGCCACTTGCCAAGCCAAGTGGGATCTGCTGTTCCGCTGATGATGTTTCAAACTTGACAAAGCATCTGACTGTGGAAGGAAAACTACTTTATCGTGTCCATCTTTGAGATTCAGCGTGAGTGGCAGTCTGTTAACATTCTGAAATGTCATTTTGGATGTCTGTACCAAGGTCAGTTCATCTACCAAAGAATTTTAAGGCTATGTATAAATAATGCTGTGTCTTGGCTTGCAAAATGGTACATGAAATTTTTTTTTAATGGACCCTAGGCCTAAACAGCTAATCTCCTTGCCAGAACCTGTTTCAGCTTGCATGAGAATTTAAGGCATAGTTTAGCCCTATAGAGTGTACCGTTGTTCACTTGTGTCTGATTTTTAAAATCCAGGGTATCGTAAAGACCACACAAACAGAACTTTCTGTTTGGGTACCTGTCATTGCTGTGTGAAAGACCAGAGCAACTTAGAGATGTTTTACACAGACTAGAGGTGTGATGTGTCCCTCTTTATCACACATGTGGAAAACTTGATTCTGCTGCCTGGACTTGATCTGGAATCCTGGGAAAGGAAGGCTAACTCTGTTAGCCTTGCAAGAGTCTGAAACAATAAGAAGCAGTTCAGAAGTCTGAATGCTATGGCTCTCTCCATGCTACAAGGCTGATATTGCTGCAGTTGTAGGAATTCCTTTGTGGGGTGGAGCTCAGGAGGTCACAGATGGGAGAGATTATTCTTCAGAATAAAAGGCTCAACAGTAAAATTGGTCTTTTGCCTTATTTTCATGAAATGTTAAGTTAGCACAAATGCACCAGCAGTGTGGGCTGCAGCATGGAACCTCTGGCACTAAAAATCCATGGAGAGAATATCAGAAAAATCTTTATTTTTTTTTTTAATTGGAATCAGCATGAATGTATGATTCAATAAATATATTTTATATACATATAACAGCAGAAACTTTACATTCCATCTTCAAACTGCTGAAATAGAACTTCTGTTTTAAAATTTTTTACAAGCCAGAAAAATAATCTGCCACTGTTTCTGTGTGGTCATGCAAATCGTATAAGTTACAAGTTTATTTCATCATGGTGTAAAAATGCTGCTTTTAAGGAAGCAGTTGCTTTGCACTTTAACCAATGTAGCAAAATATCCTTAAATGGAGTGTAAGGCCATACCAATTTTGTGTATATATTTATGTATAGATAATGAATTCATACAGAAAAAACAGGGAGGTCCCTTTTTAAGGTGGGTAGGGAGAAGACATGTAAGCACTTCATGAATTAAGCTAGTTGATTCTTTTTGAAGAATTTTACATCCTAAGTCTTACGTATGGGTACCACACTTTATATTCTGTATTTCTGTAGTCCCCCCTCTGTTCTTGAGGGAAGAGTAGCATGAGAATTAATAAGCATTGACTTTTTCCATAATTTTCTTTCAGACTTGTGTCGTTAATGAACCAGTAGAGGTACTCAGAGAGCACTTCACTCTTCCTTCTTGCCTTAACTCCAGTGATTAATTGTTACCCTGTGACTACTTTTCCGATTTATCTCATGTGAGATGCTGATATTTTAGCACTCACCTTGCAAGGAAGAAAACTAAAACAGGTGAATATGAACTATTTCAATGCCTGTTTTAAAGAAGCTTATTTGAAGTTAAAGGGAGATGAGTTTTGTCCTCTTAACAGCTTCTCTTTTTTTTTTTTTTTTTTTCCTATGCTTAAAAGAGTTGATTAAACTGGGGCAGTTCTAATGCCACTGCTTCCTTCTGAGGTCTCAATAAGATTGAAAAATGAAAAGAAAATCTCCTTGTTGCCAGTCCTCTCCTGATTAAGAACAAGCTTGAGAAAAATATCTGTATCCTCTTTTTTTTTTTCTTTTTAACAACCACACACAAAATAAAATTGCAAAAGTAGTTCAAATCTGGATTCAGTATTTACAAAAGAGCATTGATAAATGGGCTCTGGTGGATGGGCATGTCAAGAGGGGTATAATCTTCTGTGGTCTGTCTTGCCCCTTTGCAGGAGGGTCTGTCCCACAGCTGAGGTCTCGGTCTTGTGTTGACAAACCCCGTGTTTTTACCCTGAGCTCCACTAGAGAGTGGAGGGTGACTGGCGTTGCCCGCTCTGGGGGGGGGGGGGACAGTGACTGCTGGCAGAGGGATGGGGCAGCTGATAACATCTTACGCTGTGGCTGTCCCTGGTATAAACAATATTAAGGCGCTGTTGTATTTTGGAACAAAGGAGCTTTAGTAAGTCAGGCTTTGGAAACAAAGGTTTTCTTCATACAAATGGCTTACAGATGGGAGAGATACAGAAAATAGGACAAAACAATGCCACTGCTTAATAGTTTTTTTCCAGAAGTTTTTGGGAGGTGTGTTGTTCCTAGATACCAGATTTTTGGGGGTTGACCAGTGAGTTGGGGAACTGAGACAATGTTTATCAAGGGCACAAGGAAAACAGTCTGGGTGGGTGCTGAACTGTTCCCATGCCTATTTATTTTGCATGTTTTCAATTAAAAACTGTTCCTGCTGTGTGTGTTTGTATCTCCCCTCCAAAGTAAGACCAAATGTGCAATGGTTGTCCTGAACAGAAATATTTTAAGTATTTTTATTGTTCTTTTAAAGATAAATTCATTTACAAAACAATGTAAATGGGTGTGCGTTATAGTTGGAGGGGAGAAATTCCTGGGTCCTCCCCTCCTTTTTTTATATCACTTATGTGTAAGTTTTTCATTATTCCTCATCTCAGTTTTAATATAAGCATGATATGCTGTACACTGTGGTGGAATGTGAGTAGACAACACAGTCCATAAAATGCCACTGTCCACAACGATGTTATGCCTGCTTATGGCTGTTGTTCGATCTCAGGTGGGTGGTTACAAACAGCTGCTTGGGACAGGCTTGTGCATCTTCAAGATTCAAAGGCTGCTTCCAGAATGGTGTTCACCGATGCTGCAGGAATGGTAAACTGCGATGAAATGCACTGTGACCTTTGCGTGTCAGGCCATTTTTGGGTGAAGTCCTTAGTGTGTTGCTTCATCTTTGCATCTCTCTCTAGATCTCTTAATTCACGGAAGTTTTGCTGTATCTCAAACGCATGTGTGAATGGCTTTTAGCGCAATTGCCTTGTGTTCCAGGTTTTTTTTGTTTTTTTTTTTTGAAACGGTCATTTCTCTCCTGCAGTTCAGCAAGTCTATGAAAGAAGAGGTGAGCTCTGGCCATGATTAGTGCTGTCAGTATGTCGTGGCCAGACTCAGGAACCACACAAACTCATCTTTTTGCGTATGAATTCCATTTCACAGTAGGCTTGAGATGCTCCAAGTGATGCATTTTTCAGGATAATTAATTCCACATGCATGTGGTGAGTTAAGTCACTTGGCCTTTGTGCCTTAATGTCTGTGTCTGTCACCTTGTACGCCTCTGGAGTTGGCCTGTGTCTCCTGACCTGCTGCACCAGCCGCAGGGCGTGCAGCGCTGACTGTACAGTGAGATGCTCTGACGTTGCAGTGAGCAGCAAGATGGAGCTCAAAGGCAGAGTTCAAGCACAACAGGTCGTTCTTCCCGGCGAGGGGAAGGTGGATTACATACCTGTCTCTCAAATTCTCACATAACATCACTGTTTGGACCTTAATGTTTATTTCCCCAAAATTCCAATTTGGATACTCCCAAAGCTGACAGATCCCCAAATTAACCTGCTGTCTTGGCCTGATTTAAGGAGGGATGTATCAATCGTGGTTTTGAAATGCATGTGTCTTTCAACTGCCCTGTCAAGTTTAGTAACCCTGCTCGGTGCTGCAGGACTGTGAAGGGGGCATCAGCCTGGGGGTGGAGGTGCTGTTCTTGCAGTTCTCCACTTTGAGTAGGTTAACTTGGGGAGTTGTCAGCTTGGTCCATGCTGCTTCTGAGCTTATTTTCCCTGCTTGCTTCTGATCTAACCCTGGAATCAGAAGAATGCAAGTGTTTAGGACAGAAACGTAAGCAGGTTTGGGAAGAGGGGGTCAGAAAGGAAAGCAGTACAAGTTCAGTGTAGGCAAAGGCAGAGCAGAGTGTTTCAAAGCCCTTGTTCACTTGTTTCCCCAGCCTAGGCAAGCATAAGGTAAAGGAACTCGTGCTCCCTTCTGCTAAGGTTATGTTGGGTCAGCCTCTAGCTGAGCATTTCTTGTAGAGCTGAGCTCTACTGCTGTGACCAATAGCATTGGCCGTGGTTACTTAAACAAAATGGTAAGGAGGGGATATAACAGTAGCCTAATTCATTAGTGGTGGCTTTTTTTGTTGTGTGTATTTTTTTTCCTGATTTAAAAAGTGGGATTGATGGCAAGTGGAGGCATGCATCTGATCAAGGACTTGCCAGGACTGTTCATAATACTCCTGCCTGTGAAGGATGTGTCCCTCACCTTAGTGTGCAGTTGTTCAGCGAGATGCATTTCCAGCACCGTTCTTACGTTACAGAGGCTGCCCCTTCTCCACTTCCTTTCTTTATTTACTGGTTTCTCAAGCTTTGTTTTTAGAGGTGACACTGCCCATGCTGTACCATACCTCTTCCTCCATGGGAGAGGTCAAGCCTCCTGAATTCTCTTTCCAAGCCCTCAAAGAACAAGCAGCAGTATTTAAAGCCTCAACTCCCAGGAGGACCACATGCACTGGGGTTGCAGTTGTGACTGCACTTACTACAGTGAGGAGTGAGTACTACAAGCTCCTGTGCCTTACACGAGTCTTGATCTGCTCTTCCTTTCTCATCTCTGATCCCTGCCCTCACTCTGCTCTTGGGTAGGGAGCTGAACTTTCAGGACTCCTCTACTTCTAACGCTGCAGCCTCAGAGGAGCAGAGCTGGCCTAGAAGCTGTGGTCACAACACAGTTGTGGCACATCGCAAGCGCCAGAGCTGGCCCCGCTCCTCAGGGGCTCATGTGTTGGTTCTTTACCCCATCACAAGCAACCGTGATGAGGATACTTTTAAGAATGTGTAAGTGCATATCCAGGAGAGGTGGCTAAGGCACCGCCCTTGGCACAATCTGTTCAATATTGCATAGTTTTAGTTCAACAAAGGTCAGTGTTTGGGGATTAGGTGTCAAGCAAGAAGAAACACTGAAGACCAAGCCCCAATTCTGCTATCGTTGGAAGTCATGGCCTGTTGATCTCTGCAGGGCTATGACAGGGCAATGTTGACTTAAGCAACGCTAATATCAGGACTCTGCTATAATTGTGACTGAGGGTGTCTTCACTGCAAGGTTGAGTCAGGCTTGAACCTGGAGCTGTAATTTAGCGCCCAAATTCTGCGGCGTGCTCAACCCAGGCCAGCTGGCTCAGCTGGTCTGCAGCCTAAAGGTTGATTCATGTTTTTGTCAGCCAAGTAACCCAGCAGTGCCCCAGCATCACCCAGTGCCTAAATAAGACAGACATGTCCTGCCACAGACCCACCGGGGAAGGTGATTTCAGCTTGCTACAGTGCTAACAATCCTGGAACCAGCTTCCCAAAAGCCTTAGCAGGAAAAGCTACTTGTGAGCTCCGTGCCCCTCAGACCTGGCAGCTCCAGACCAGCTCTACCTGTCCCTGCTTGTGCCAAGCTTGACTCGCCTGCCACGGCAACGACACGTTGCAGGTCTAAGCCAGAGCACGTAGTTAATGACAGTACCTCGTGCCCCAGCCAGGCTCAGTCACGTTCCCTGGGTAGGTGAAGAGGGTGTCCTTGTTTGGCTTAAGCTACTTAGGCAATTCAAGTGGCAAACCTATAAATAAAAGCTAATTTCAAGCTAGGCTGATGGCTTATTTATGGTGGTAACATCCTCTGCCCAGGAAAAGATGGATGATTTTATACTGGAAGTGCCAACATACTTGAACCCCAGGCTGGGAGCAGGTAGTAGGGTTTTGTATCCTTTCTCCTTGCTGAGAACTACCACTGTTGGGAAGCTGCTGAGGTCCCTCTCCCTTGTGCTTTTTGAGGCTGGCTTCTTGCTGTTGGTAGGAGTAGTGGCAGCACTGAGCACAGCCTGCAAGCCCCAGCAGTGATGCTTTGAGTGCTGATAGGATTGTTAAGCCAACATGAAGCCATCCCTGCCTTCCCCCAAAGTGGCAACACACCTTTGTGCTGAATCTGTTCCCAGTGCACGCATCTCCCCGTGCGTGGCCTGGGTCAAACCCCGGGTGACCCATCTCCAGCACTGCTGGGGGACGGCACTGTCCCAGGATGGGCTTCAGCACTCTATCTACAATAGACCCAGGAACAGGAATATCACAAACATAAGACTCCCTTACAATTTCTACTCGGAAGCCTAGCAGTAAAGTGCATGAAGACTGCAACTTAGGTTTGCTAGACTTGATGGTCCCAATTACTTAATACAATCTCGTAATTCCTGCTGCCAGCTTTGACTCTTGCATCATACCTGTTAGCACTGTCTGCCTTGAATGCCAGGAGAAGACAATGATGTGGCATGCAAACAAACCTCTTCTATGGCTTTTCCTTTTCCTTCCCCTTCTCTTCCAGTCTATACCAGGATCCTCATTTGACAATTTAACCAGTAATTTCCTCTGCTAGGTGCTGAAATCATCTCTCTCCTTATAGACTGCCACGTCATTTGTGTCCTTTACTATGTTACAGTACCAGGAGCTTTGGTCCTTTGCTGGCAGCATGATGCTGGGACAACACAACAGGGTCAGTGAGGGTAGAGATGAACCAGGCAAGCTGCAGACCCTACAAACGAAAAGGTCAGCCTCCCTGTGCATGGGACACCTGCTGCAAGGTTGGGATTCCTCACCTGGCTCAGCCTGTGCTTCCCATTACCAAGCTAACTCCAGTATCTCCAGTCCAGGCTGTGCACTTCAATGTTCTCTCACTGTGGCATCACCTGAGGGCATCACCCCAGGGCTGCTCATCCCAGCAGCTCTCAGAGGAGAATGACTCGCCTAGTGCAAGCACCAGCATCTCCCCGTCAGCTGCAGGCAGAGCCTGGAGTGGTTCCAAGCAGATGCCCTGTGCAAAACACGCAACAGCTCCTTACGCGTTGCCTGGTTCACAACTGCTAATTTCTTCTGGGGCCCTCTGCTACACACCACAGTAGAAGGGGACCGGGAATATAAGAACGTGATTTCCAATAAGCAGCTGCTCTATAGCTGGATCACTGAAAAACATGGACCTCTACAGGGATAATAGCCAAAAAGTCTGCCTTCTCTCTGACCTATGCTACTTTGCTTTCACACAGAGCACAGTCAAAAAAGACCTTGTTGGCCACCCTTGCATTTCCCCAGGAGTCTTCTTCATGCATGCTTTGCCATGAGAGCGCTTCCCTGGTAACTCTGTTACACTGCCCGCTTAGGAGGAGTGGTTTTATTCGCGGATTTTGACCCATATTTCCTAGGACACCTGTCTGTGCCAGGCCCTTCAAAGGTTGCAGAGCTGAGGAACTTAGCACCGTAGAAATGAAAGTTCAGGTGGTGAAAGAAGGGAGATGAACACAGAAAAATGCAATATACTTGAACGAAGTAAGAGTCTTGCGTAGATTCGTTTGAGCAAGCGACACGTGCAACTGCCCTTAAGAAATAATTGTTAACGACAAGGAGATGAGGGGATGGGAAGACTTAAAGGACCCGAAGTAATTTTGAAGATGCTAAAATTAATGAATGTTAACTTCTGCTTTGGTGCTCATCCTAGCACCCTGAAGAACAATCAAGTATCTCAATTTTCTATTTAAACAGTATACTTTCTCCATACCATTGATGGAAATCTGTAGAAGCAGGAGCAGCACAAGATACCCCTTACATCTCCCTTTGAGAAGAAGACAGGAGAGTACAGGTGCTTTCTAGCAGGGAAGGGATCAGATATTTCTCTCACTGAACTGAGCTCTGTGGGATGCTCCAGCAGGGCAGGACCTGCTGCTTGCAGTTGCCCAAATAGGAGATGCACGATGTCCAGCCGGCAGGCACTGACCCCAGACCTGCAGCTGCACTGGTAGGATTGGGTTTTGGGGGATAAGGGGTCCGTATCGTGTTATCCACTGCTGCCGGTAGCAAGGTTTTGGAGTAAGGAATGGGATATTGAAAGAGGTTGTCTGTCTTTGGCACAGGGATAAGAACTATGTTTTATTAAGGAATGGTAGTACAGTACAAAAATATGATTGTATAAAATCTGTGAAAAATATGGCACCGTTACAAAAAAGCCTTTTCTCTTTTCATACGTTCCTTTCTTTTTAAAAAATATATATTGTAAATACTTCTAATCTTTTTTCCACTAGCATTAGGAAACTAAGGTAGATCTTCAAATTACAGTCAAGCTAAAGGACAACCAACAGTGTAATTTGAATTGTCTTGGATTTGCCTTAAAATGAAAAAACTTCAGAAGAGGCAGAAGGGAAAAAAAAAACCTTCCAGAAAAGTCTGGGGAAAACCAAAAAATGTTTCTGTTCACAGGACGTGAGAATATTCAGCATTTGAAACTGTTTGATGCTTTTAGGAACAAAGTCTCCCAGTCCTGACCAGCAAAGCCTTCCAGGACGGGAGGAATGAGGGTGCTACCGGACCCATGAAGCGAATGACCCTGCCCGTGTGTTTGAAGGCAAGCTGGTGCTTTGCCAGGGTCAAGGCTAAGCCTTGCAGTCTGTAGCAGACCACGTGCTTACTGGTCTGTCCTGGAGCCTCTCCAGCACCTCTCTCAGATTTCCATGGTACTGGGATCCCAGACGGAAAGCTGCTTTAATCAGGAATTAAAGTGGGAAAAACTCATCTACCTGCCCCCAAAATAGTAACTTTAGCCTACTTTTTTCTTCCTTTTCCACAGTTATATATAAGGAAAAATGATTCCTGCTCATGAAGTGATACATTTCCAGCAACATCTGGAAATAATATTGTTTGGGATGAAGCTCTGTTTTTCCGAAGAGTCCAAGTGAATTAGGACCCTGTTTTCTCTCTTTACTGCCAGACCAACTGCTCTTTATTTTATTCAGAGGTTTTGCTTCTGAGCCTCGTTCTTAACAAGAGCTAGCAATTACCGAGTTAAATTCCATCAATACGCCTGGAAGCTACCCTGCAATATCAAATCCTGTATGTTCTTACTAATAAATATAATTGCTGGCACTATTAAAGCAGCCTACTTTGAAGATGAGATAGGTTATCAAAGCAAGTTCTGTTGCAATACAGAGACTAAACACAGCCTAGTACAGATGGAGAAAAATGTTTGATTTTTGAAAGCTGCACAGACTTGCCAGGGCTCCTAGGACAGTCTAAGGTCTTGTCTACGTGGTGAAGCTGTCTGGCAGGAGGTCTGTGGGACAGCTATCTCAGCACCGTCAGACCTTTGCCAAGACCCCAGCACGTTTCATGTTGGGATATGAGTGCTGCTCGCTCTCACCGTGCAGGCAGTCCTGGGGCTGGGAAATGGCCCGAATGGAAAATGGCTGCTTAATGAAGAGAAAATAACTCTGCTTATGGTGAGCGTCAAACGTGCCTAGTGGTTGGCAAGAGTCGAACTGGATGCAAAGGCAGGCTGGTAAGCGTGTAATTCTTATTTCAGTCCCTAAACTCCCATGGGCTCCACCAGCAGCTGAAGTGCTTCTGTATGAGCAGGAAACAGAAGCATCTTTCTGATGATTTCTAGTCCCTAATTTACCTTCCTCTGGCCTTACTCAGTGCCAAGAAGTGACACTGGAGCTCTAGTGAAGCTTATCTCGCATCTCACTGCGAGCTTATCTGCATCTCCAAGCAGTAGGTCTAGGGTGAACATGGGATTCCTCTTTGGTCTCGAGGTCCTTCTCTAAGCTGGAGCAGAATGAAGTGAGGTGGGAACTTATTCCTTCTCCTTGCGCTGGTCTTGCCCTTGGGATGTAGGATCAAAACTCACTTGGGTGGGAGGATGGTGCGTGGGATTTGTTAACAACCTACAGGCAACTGCGTAGAGCAGCTCTGGTTAGGAAGGAACCCCGCAGCCCTGCAGCTGGTTGTGCCCCGGTGAGCCATCCCAGGTAGCCTGGGGAGACCGAGAAATTGTGTGAACCACGACCAAATGGCCTGACTCCTAAGTGCAAGGTCTGGGCATTGAGGCAGGACCTTTTTTTCCCAAATGACGGTGATTTGCAGTTGTTCCCCTGTGTGAGCAAGGAGCCATGGTGCGTGGGCTGCCAAGCCTCTGCCCTGCTGCCGGGCAGGGAGGGGAATTCCCTGGATTTGCTCTTTCATCTCAGACAAGGATGTGCTGTTTAAAGCAATCGCACAACCTGCAGTTGGCATGACCTGCTGTTGTGCATGCAGGGAGATTTCAATAATTCAGCAAGCAAAGCCAGAGCCAGCAGCAGATTTGGGTTCCAGCCAAGGCTCAGAAAGTTGTCCTAGCATCAAATAACGGCTCTGCTCTACGGCTTGAGATCTCCTTCCTTGGGAAAGCACTGTCTGCTAGGGGAAGGAGAAATCCTCAGCCCACTGGTTTTCTGCTGCTCCAATAGTGGGAAGGGGCTGATGTACTGGTTCACACTGGTATCGCATGACCTTTCCCTGTCTCAGCAGTGCAAAGGGAGTCAGGAAGCTGGGTGGCCTTTGCCAAAACATTAGGAAATGTTGCCCTTTGCCCTAGTCCACACAGTGACCATCATGTTTTTTTCTTTTCTCTCCTTTTTTTTTTTCTTTTCTCTCCTTTTTTTTTTCTTCTTATCCTTTGTTTCTGTCTTTTTTTTTTTTTTTCTTTTTAAAATAAAGTGTATTTAGTGCTGGTGAAAGGTGCTGAATTGGCAACCTTGGAGATGGGTGTCCCTCTGCCCAGCCTAGGAGAGCCCAGGTGCTTTCTCCGGGCTTCCTCCTCTTGGCACCGACCCTGGGCTAGGAGAGCTCACAGGTCCCTGTGCTCTGCTCCCCCCTCCCATAGCTGCCTCTTGCTGCACTGGTTGGGACACCCCTGGCTGAGCATAAGCTCCCACCTCCCATCCCAGGCTTGGATGCTGCTGACCTGGACCTGACAGTGCTGGAGGACACTTTGCTGTGAGCTGCTCCAGCTGCTCCAGGGGATGCAGCTTCTGCAAGCAGGAATCTGTCTGCTCCTGGAGCAAGCATCGTATCTGCAGCCCAGGTCAGCTGTGGTCCAGTCCTGAGCAGGAGATGGGGAGAGGAGGGAGAATAGAAGCACCCCTTGGGTGCCACTTGTCTCTCTGCCTTCATTTAGTGCCTAATCCAGACCTGACCCCAAGTGCTTCAGTGCAGACTGATTGTCTCTTCCTTCACGCTCTCTTCTACCCCCCTCGCTAAAGTGCAAGGCTGAACCACCCCGGGTCCTGCAGCCCGGCCTCTCAGGGGCCCAGAGAGGCAAGTGGGACATCAAGCCCTTGACTTGCCCATGCCAGCCCTGAGCCAGGCTTTCAAATAACACCCTGGAGGCATTTGGTGTCAACCCCCCGACCCCAACCACCAACGCCAACCTGTGCTACCATTTGGCCAAAGCGAAAACCCTTTGCTCACCCATTCCCACCTCCCTCCCCCCTTCCCTATCCCCACCAAACTGTGCCAGCCTCCCCCAGGACTCTGCTGGGCAGCAGAGAGGGGCAAAGCAGCCTGCTCCATCTTCCCATTCGCGTTAAAGCTAAATGCAGCACCAAAAGAGATACAAAAATAGAGTTTTGGGTCCATCGGCCCAGCTTAGCTATTAATATTACTGCTATGAAATGTCTGAAAATAAAAGCCACTCTCTCTGTACACACCTTCCCCCCACCCACCCCTTACTGACTATATTGCCGTTCGCCCGGTCCTGTCACAAAAAGGCATGAATATGCCTGTTTTCAACATAATTTCTGCTTTAACTCATCCAATGCTTCCACCCCCTTGCCCCCGCATTGTAAACAAACATGGCAGAAAGGGGTTTGGAAAAAAACCCAACCCTTCACCATTTCTAGTGTTCTGAATAGTATTTCTGACTCCTGGGACTCGAATCCTGCCAGGTCATTTCAAAGGACGAAGGTACCTGCGGTTTCTGATGAAGGCCCTGATGTCCTTCTAGGGTTTCCCATTGGATGCTCTCTGATGGGGATGAGAGAGAGATAACGTATTTGCTTTCCTCTATCCAAAAGTCACAAAGTGTTTGATCGGCAAACCCATGACTAAAAAAAGTAAATATATAAAATAAACAACCCGCAGCCTCTTTCTTAAGTTTCCCTGTCTATCCAGTTTTCAAAGTGCAAAACCTAAAGAAGCATAGAATGATTTTCTTGGTTTTTTTTTCCTTTTGTTAGGGTTTTTTTTCCCCACGTGCTTGACTGGTGTGGCCTTTCTATAGCAAAAGTCAGATAAAGCATAATTGCGGTCGTTTCTGCACATGGAATTGTGAATCATTCCAGTGACTTGAGAATCTAAGCTGTTAATAGGCTAAAAAAAGGATTTTTTTTTTGTTTATCTTTTTTTTGTTTGTTTTCTTTTTGCATTATAATTAAGCATGAATATATATTAATATATTACACTGCTTGGATTGCAGCTGGAGCAATCCAAACCTTCCTATGCCGTAAAACTAACACCCACCCTGCAATCCCCAGATCAAGAGCTTTTTTCCTCCTCCCTGTGCCAGTTATCCTCAGTTCACATGATTAAAAGTCCCTCCCAGCCCCCCTCCCCCTTTTTTTTTTTAGTAGATATTGCCACATTCTTAAATTCATGCATTGCTGCATTGCTATTGCACATATATAAAGGATTGCTCGCTCCCTCCCAGCTGCTCCCCTTCCCTCACTGGTTGTGCACATCCTCTCTGCGGACGATCTTGTAGATGATCCAATAGAAAATGTTGAAGATGAGGAACGCCATAGGGAAGCCGATGCGTGAGATCTTGTCGATCTTCTTGGCTCGCTGAATGAAGAGCTTTCGCATCTCCTCGGGGGAGCGGGACGGCGGGGGGACCGGGTTGGCTGTGTTGTTGTTGTTGGCGCCCTTGACGGAGATGCCATCCTTGGCTTGTAGGCAAGCTGGTCCCATCCCGTAGGCAGTGAAGTTGAACCTGCCTTCACCAGCTTCATCCTCCTGAAACAGATTCAGCATGGGACTCTACTTAAAATGAGATATAGACAGTGCACCCTCGCTATAAGGCTCTCCACTGACAGCTTCCTGCTCTGCAAGGGAAAGACACCTCCATCGTGCCCTGACCTCAGCGCCCTTGGACGAACCCCCTGCTCTTGGGAGATCAGCCTTATAGAGGGGTGCCAGCTGTGTGATGCACAGATGCAAATCAGGGGATCCAGGCACCCCATGGAGAACAGGACTGACCTCCACCCCACTGGTGTCTTTGACATACTTGAACAGTTTGTGGTACTGCGTTTATTTTTCCAATTGCATCCCCTGTTTTGCTTCTGCCTCTCCCTCCCCCCCGCTCCTGTCAGCACCTTCTTTGCTTTGCCTGTGCTGTATCAGCTTGCCCAGAAGGAGTGGGCTCCATGTAACTCAAGTAGTCGAAGCCGCAGCGCGAGACCTCCTACAGAGTTACATGGACGCGCAGGCGCCAAGACCTGTCCAGGAAAAGACCTCTGCAGGCAGCGTGCAACCAGCCCTCAGCTCGCCTGCCCACGGGACCCCCGAGCCCCACAGGCCCTCCCCACAAGCCATCTTCTAGGTGAGGAACAGAAATGCCCTTCTGCGGGTCAATGGTAAGACGTGGCTGTTTGTGCTAATTCCAATTATTGAGCAAGAAAAAGAATTTATTTTCCAGTCTCAAGGCAACCGCTATCGCTGGTTTTTGGTGGAGGCCTTGCAGGCTTCTCAGAACAATTTAGCCCTGTTTTATCGAACACGGGGATGTAATCACAGGAAGAACCAAGTTTGGCCAAAGTAATACAACCAGTGAGCTGCAGAGGCAGGGTCAGAAACCCAAGCCTCTTGACTACAGGTCACCGAGGCTAATTGTTAGACCAGCGGCAGTAATTATCTGTCATGGAGGCTGATCCATACTGTCCCTGCCAATGCTGACCTGGGTCCCCCAAAACTGACCTACTGGCCCCCTCCCTCGTAGCCCGCCTGCCCGATGTGCCCTGCTGCCCCTTCCTCTCTCCTTTGCAGAGTGCCTTTTCTGGATGGCCCCTGTATCGAGCAGGTAGCGGCATGGGATGGGGGCACGGTGCCGGGGGTCTGGGGCGGCAGAGCAGAAGGAAGAGCGCGCTGGCATATCTGAGCAAAGCAAAACAACCCAAATAAAATCAAGCCTTCTTTGTTTTGTTTTTTGTTTTGTTTTTTGAGAGGGTGGCAAGCTGGTGAGTTTTGTTACCTACCAGCAGGCTTATTTGTTTCAGAGTCCTGGCTGAGAGAAATTTGCAGGCCTTTGGATAATTCTTCCCTGCTCTGGTTGAGTGCCCTTGGTGTATGTCTGGTTCCTGGCATCTGAGACTTGACAATCCTTAAATGTCTTTGCCTCCTAATAATGCCTCTGGGAGGAGGCAGTGCTCTGGTTGGGGAAACTGAGGCACCAAAAATTGGGACCCAGCTGCTCTCAGGGCTGAGTGAATCCAGGTGCTGAACATCTAGTAAGAGACACTTTGTGACCTAGGTGTCAAGGTTCACAGAAACTCTTCTCTTGGCTCTCTTGGAGAGAATTTTTCAGTTAAAAGGCTGATTTTCTGATGGTAGGCAATACAGGTGTTCTACTTTTCAGGCGGCCAGAACCTGCACCGCGGATGAAGCACTGGCGATGAGGGTGGATGGGGACCTGGAGGGGTACAGGCAGCAGGGGCCACTTCTGCCCCTCCTTCTGTGCCGCTGGCTCCTGCCAGCACCTGCTGGCAAGTGGCGCGGGGCAACGCGGGGACCGGCATCCCTCGGCTCTGGTGCATCAGGGGGAGATTTGCAAAGGTTCACTCTCATCCCTAACTTGCCCCCCTTTCCTTAACTGGGCTCCTTTGTGCGGCTAATAACGCGTGCATGGGCTGCAAAGGCCTGGCTTTCTGGGATGCTCAGAGCTTATAGAGCTTCTCATCACGTCTGTATTATGGGGGTTCAGGTAAAACTCTTCTCTGGTTGCACAAACACATATGTGCTGACGCATGTCTGGTTTAGCCTAAATCACTTAATTTACTGAATGTCTTTTCTTTCCTTGTTGCCGAGGGGCCACTGGCTGTTTTCTGTGGCTGATTTATTTTGTTTGAGTGCCGTACCCAAGAGAGAAGCTAATGGTGCCTTTTTCAAGGTGCCATATCAAAGGAGAAGGGCAAAGGCATCACCAGCCACACTGGGCTGGCCTCCTTGGCCTGGGTCTCCAAATACACTCCGAGTGGGTCTGATGACAGTGTCGTATTAACCAGACTGGTCCATACCTCGAAGGGACAGTAACTCTCCCTAGCCATCACAGTCCCTACATCTCCCCATGACCAGGACCTGTCTGCCTCAGTAAATACAGAGTAAGGGGTTCAGAGAGAGCTGTCCGGTTGATCCTTCTAGTCTAGTCCTCCCCCTTCTTCCAGAGGGAAGGAGGTAAGAGGTGGCTCATGAAATGAGAAATGGAAAGGGCCAGTTGAAACCTGGCAACAGATATTTATTGATTTGATTTTTATTTTTTACAGAGGAAGAAAGACTCTTAACGATGAGACTAAGCTAGCATCTTGTATCTAACTCTGAGGAAAGTAAGAAACAGATTTGTCTGGATTCACTTGTATTCAGGCCAGACCATTGCACTTTGTCCAGCACATTGAGCCGTGAAGAATGGCTAGTAGGTTTTGATTTGGGCAGACCTAATAAATGTGGGCATGGGCTGGTCCTCTCCCCAGCTGCCTACACCAGCATGGACTACTGCAACACCTCACTTGTTTTTAGCCTGGCATGTCATACCTAAACCAGGCAGAGCTACCCAGACAAATCAGGACATCAGGACAGAGCAATTAGGTTCTTTGGCAGCTGCACTAATCCATTTGCATATTTGCAGTCAACTCCTAGTTTTCTGATGAGCCTGCAAACCTTGTTCATTTTGCTTTTGCAAGTGTATTTGTTTATGCTTTGTTCCAATTAAATTGCTGTGAGATTGGGCAGGGATTGCAATAGCAGCCTTGTGTTCAATGGAACATCTCTGGTAAATATCTTTTAAACTCATCTGTATATTAGTGCCTTTTTTCTCCTTATTGTTTTATCAACAGAGCGATCTGCATACAACAGCACAGATCCACAGACAGGATGTCTGAATCTCGACGAAGAGATAAAAAAGTACTAAAAAAGTACTATGAGGCGCTCGTGTTGGGTGGTTTTAGCTTTGGCTCTATGAAGCAGGCTGCGTCTTCTGAACCCAAACTGCCTCAGCTGATTTTGAGATGTCAGGGTCTTGCTCTGGCCAGACAAAATCAATGGGTGCTGATGGTCTCATCTGTTACTTCTTTTCCCTTGCATTTGTCCAACACTTTTCATCCCTGCTTCTGACTGGGTTGGGGACAAGTGAACAATTATCTCCTGTTTTGCAGATAGGACAACTGAAGCAGAGAGAGGCAAATCTACAAAGAGACAGGGATTCCTGCTCCTTAGCCCCCACTCCCTCCTGGAATGGTGGCAGCTCTCCAAGCACACACTGTGAACTGCTGTAGGACAGGTTAGACCCTGGGAAAGACTTTTGATGGCTGAGACAGTGAGGCAATGGAATGGGGGGTCTCTGGATGGGATGGGTCACGTAAGGCTCTTTAAAATAGATGGTAGACAAACATCTATGAGGAATATTTTAGGCAGACCTTGGTGGTCTCCTAGGGGTTCTCTTGAGATTCCCATCAGCAAAATTTTCTAGATTTTTTTTTTTTTCTTAGCAAATGTACTGTTTTTTTAATGCTAGCTTGAAGGCAGCCTCTCAGGCCTGGTGCTGAAAATTTGATACCACCTACCTGATTCTACTAGTTAATTAAGGGCAATTTTTAAGTGCCTTTGGTCTTGTGATCACAGTCATCTTTATGTTTCTTTCTAGTGCATCCTGTGAGGTGAAATCTTTGCTGTGGCACCTCAGCCTAAAAGCTAGTAGAGTCCAGGCTGCAGGAGATGCGTGTCTATGTGACGCATGCATGCTCGGGTTGGTGTCAGTCATGGCGAGTAAGCATGGAGTGAGGCTAAGGCTGAGAATAATGCTCTTTCCTTCCGAGAGGAATTTGCAGTCAGTCTGAGAAGCAGATGCTTTTGAACACGGAGATGACAGAGACAAAAGAGGTGTCACTTACCTCCGGGCTAATGTAGGCTGTCTTGTTGGGGGATGCTGTTGTCTGATAGACATCCCTCACACCTCCCTGCCTGCCTCCCCCCAGCCCTTGCTGTGTCTTCTGAAGAGAACTCAGACCAGAACATTGCTGTGTGGAAATTGTTCTGTTGAGAACAACCCTTTTGGCTCAGAGCACTTGGCTAGCTAACAAAAACCAACCTGCTAGACTCCTGGGGTCAGCAGACTGTTGGAAGAGACACAATTCATTGAGTTAGCCCTGCTTTTTGATGTGTGACCTTCCTTATCATCTGACCATATACTGAGGACTTCCCTGGGAGCTAGTGGCTCGGTTCAGTTGACCATGTAGTGATGTTCTGCTGGGACAGATTCCAGCCATGTCCTTCATGCTTTATGTATTACCTTATGGTGCCTCCTCTTCCTTCTGAACCTGAGCAGCTCTTTGTGCTGCCGAGACACGAAGTTGACGGCAGCGTACTCTAGGAGTGCGGAGAACACAAACAGCAAGCACACAGCCATCCAGATGTCTATGGCCTTCACGTAGGACACCTAGGAGTCAGAGAGAGAGACTGAGATGGGGATGGCTTTTTCACCCAAACGCCTCTTTGCTTGCCATTTTACGTGTTACTCCCAAGGTCTCTGGAAGGAGTTGATCAAGCCATGATATGTTTGACATCTGCTTTTGGATACCAAAATCTAGCTCATTTAACATGAATATATTATCAAGCCACTGAAAGTGCTCCTGGGCTCTCAAGTAGCAATAATTCCACAGTTTTTAATTTATCCAGGTCTTGATTGTGATGGTTCATACGCAAGAAAAATAGTAATCCAGTTTGATCACACCAGAAACCCTTCATAACAGGGAAATTCAGTACTATTATCAAAGTATGATGATCAAGTGAATAAAAAGCTAGACTGTAGAGTGCATATCCAAATATGGTTGTTGCAGGGGTTTGTAAGGTACCGAGCTCCTGGCTGCTGGGAGCTGTGGTTGCTCTTGGGGTGAATGCTGAATCTTAGGAGAAGTTTTGCTGCTAGTCATAGCAAGTCTGCTAAAATCTTTGCAGGAGGTGAGATTTGTTCTGCTTGCCCTTAAACTGGAATAGTGCAATGGCAGCAGAAGGTCTCTTGTGTTGAGCAGGAGGATCTGTGTGGTGACTTGCTTATGTGCTGTCCCCAGAAAGTGCACATTTTGCCCTCTGTGAAGATAAGTGTGTTCCCTACCTTGGGCAGTGATGCTCGGGAACCAGAGCTCTGCGTGGTCATAGTGAGCACTGTGGTGATCCCCAGGCCAACGCGAGCAGGTGCAGCATCCATATTGATCCAGAAGGAGATCCAGGACAGAATGACAATAAGGAGGCTGGGGATGTACATCTGGATCAAATAATAGCCCATCTGCCGCTCCAGGTGGAAACGAGCTTCTATACAGGTGAACTTGCCTGAGAACGACGGGAGATACATGGAAGATTACTGATAAGGCATGGTGAGCCTCCTGTTTTTAGCTATTGTCTGGGGACTTTCCTTGCATTGCCCAGAACCAGAGTCTTGTTAGAGGAGGAAATTAACAGCTGTTGCCCAGTTCTGAAATATGAATGTACAACATCAACACAGCAAAGAAAGCTCTTGGCAGTATGTCCTTTGTCACTTAAATATCACTTGCTCCCTTGCATCAAAGATAAAAGATGTTGGGAGAGAAGGTACAGACCAAGCACCCTTGAACAGATGCAGATGTTACTGGGGACAAAAGGGTTCCACGCACTTGTGTCTGTTAGCTTTTTATTTGCTATATATACATATGTTTGCTGGCAACATATCTGTGTATTTGTACATAAGTTGTCCCTAGCTGTGTAGGACAAGGCTTGTATCACCAGGGTGCTGTCAGACATCGCAGGAGACTCTGGCAAATGCACAGTCCTGAATTTTTCTTGAATGAACCCAGCAGCTAAGGGTAAACGGCACTGACCTGTGTTGTAGTGCTTTGTGCAGTATCTCAAGTCTTTTTCTTCTTTGAGGATAAACTGAGGCAAAGTCAGCCCGTCAGCAACTTGCACGGCTCCTTTTTCTTGCCACTCAAATATGAGATCATTCATTGTGTAGCCAACTGTTGAGAGGAGGGGACAAATACCATGTGAAACATATTAAATACTGATCTGGAAAGGGACAGATCTGTAGCAGAGAGCTGTGCTTGGAGGCAGGGATTTATCCTGCCTTCCTCGGCAATGCTGTAATGAATGGGATTTGGGTTGAGGCAGAACTGCTTATGCACATGGTAAAAGCTAGGGTGATAGCCTGCACTGGAGCCGTGATGGTGTGCAATGAATTGTCTGCAATATATCACATTTCTTCTTGAATTTGGCTTGTTGAGCTGTTTGCTATTTTTTCAAACTTGACCTCTTTCTCTGAATGAAGTTGTTCATCGTCTTTCCCTCCTTTGGGATAAGCAACATGTACAAGGGGCAAATGTTCATCCAGAGAGAAAAAATCCCATTTGCAGCTGAAAGCACTTTCACCTTTCTCCTCCAAAGTGAAAGGCCAATGTAAATACAAGCAAGCCAGGGCTCCTCTCGTGGGATCTTTTAAGGTTTGGCTTCTCTAGGAAATGTCACATGCTGAATGAATGGAAAATCCTGAGCATGTGGTTCTTGAGCAAGCCTCCAGTGAAGGCTGAACTGGGAATGGGTTGCAGCTGGGGAGGGAGATGGCAGGGGAGACGGAGAGGGAAAACACATTGTCTCCTCTCCAAAACAGAGATGTGTGCAGGACTCACAGCTTTCTAACTGCATGATGCATGTCTGTACGTCCATGGGGAAGTTCTTCAGGTCCATGGGGCAGGCCAGAGTCAGCGTGATCCTGAGGAGAGAAGACAGCACAGGGGAATGCCAAACAGTCTGTGGTACCGATGCGGGGGTGAGCCCTCTCGGACACCCGATGTTGCAAACAGGCTGGTACCTTGCCCAGGACACACTGGTGTGCTGCGGGAATGACTGATCATTCACCTCTTCCCTGCCTGTGTTTTCACACGTGGTGTTGGAAAGCATCAGAAACGCTGAGCATTTGGGTCTGTGATACAAGTCCCGGCAGAGTCGCCTGCTGCAGATGGCGTTTCATTGCAATGTTGTTTTGGACTGTGCAGAACAAAGAGTTCCCACACCAAACAGTTTTGCTGCTTCTGTCTCCATTTCTTGCCTCAGGTTCACAACAGCCTGGATTAGCAGCAAGCCCAAACTCATCCTCTGGACCCCCCAGATACATTTCTAGAGAGTGGAACTGTTTGGAAATCTTTGAACAGAACAGTTCTGTGTCAGAAAAAAAAAATGAAGTTTGGTCAAGATCACACATTGCTGTGGGGGAAAAGAGAGACTTTGGTGGGATTTTCCATAGGGAAAATGCCCTGTGGCGAGTCAATATGAATCTCTGTATCTTCCTGAACTCCTGCTGTGCCTCTTGAGACCTCTACTTTCGTCTCTCAAGGTCTGTTTTCCACTAGGCGCAGGCTGCATTTTCTGTGGTATATAGCTGTGCTGCCCTATACCATGATCTATGCTCAAAATGTTTGTTTGGTTCAACAAGCTGACATTAAATGATTTGATTCAGAGAGCTAGAGTTGTGTTATTTGGTTTGATAATGATGAAAATGTTGTTCCCTGAAGTGTTTAGATTTTTCAGCTTTTTGCCTTGATGTAGAAATAGCAGAATTTCCTGGGGGACAGGAATTGAATTTTTCTATAATCAGACCTAACAAGAAACTTAGTAGGAGGGAAAGATAGTTTAACTTAAATCCTTATGTTGGAAGAAATTCTCTGCTTGAGTTTAGAGGCATGTTGGGACAGATGTGACAGTAGAAAGAATCAACCTGTTCAAGTTTACTTTTTAGGAAAACAACTGCGTTTTCTGTATTGAAACAAACACCTTAGTAGAAGAGAGTCACCACTAGCCTTTGCCCACTTTGTTTTTCTCGTCGCATCTCTGGCAGGGGACTCCATCTCTGATCTATCAGAGAGATAAGCCTTCAATTAGATCTTCAGACAAGCCCCTTGAGAAGAATTTACTGTAAATATCTTCCAAATGTGAAACGGGGGTGACTGTGGCTGCGACTCGGTCATGAGATGCTAAGCACATGCTGGACAGGTGTGTGCTGAGAAGGGATCAGAGAGGGAAATCCTCGGGGGTGATTTTGGGCAAACCTAGTGGTGAGCATGCTGAGTTTTGGGTCCATGGGACAAAGTCTACCTTCTTGTAAGTGCCTTGACTAGAGTTTGACTATTGCAAATAGTAGTAGCAAAGAGACAGTTACAGAATGGCAGGGCCCTTTAGATGGAAACATTTTTTTTTAGAAGGGAAAGACTATTTCTCCTTTTGGAAACTATTTACATTGTGCTCTTCCATCATGAATGTCCTCTTTCTTCTTGGTTTTCACAGGAAAATGTACTTAAAAAGAAACGTATATTTTCATTTGGAGACAAGAGATATAGGAAAATTCCTTTTTTAAAACAAGAACTGAAGTGTTTTCAAGTTTTTGCCTTGAAAACAGTGATCAGCTCAGTCACTTTGCTCCATGTCCCCTGCTGAGTCATTGCTCTGTTTTGCAGAGCAACCCCAGGGTGGGGGTGACCCATTATTCCCCCTCTGTGCTCCTGCAACCCCCCCTGGAACAGGACTCTGTGCCACACTCACTGCCAAGTTGCTGGTGGCAGTTTTACTACCTGCCTGTTTTTAGAAATTAAGAAATGTGAGGTTTCCACACTCAGCCAACATGCATGACAATTCTCCTACTGTTTTGGCCATCAGGGATCTTTGGGTCTTTGGGCTGGAACCACCTTGATGTTTGATGGAGGCTGTCTACGTTGCAGAATTAAGCTCTATATTTTCCATTTTACAGCTCCATGCTGCTTTTTCTTCCCCATGGCTGACACAGGGAGCTGCAGCGTGAGATGGGGTGTGTGTACCTTAGGCAAATTTAGATTATACATGAGGTGAAAAAGTCTTCAGATAGCATTAAACTTTCCCTCTTTAAGCTCATGAAGTTTGATCTTAATTTCATTGGTTTAAAATAAAGAGTCGATGGGGTTGGAAGTGAAGTGAAGGTGGGGGATTGGATTGATTTCCTGTGGGAAATTCAGTGCAATTAGTTCAGCTTCACTGATGGATTCTCGGATCTAGCGATAAAGGGATAAATGGGAAGAGTTATGCTGAGACAAAGCCATGGAGCTCTACTTAGCAGTTTCCCTAATTTTTTTGTCAGGAAATGCTGCAGCTTTCAAAATGTAGTTTTTCATGGCCTTCTACCAGTTTTCATGTAGTACAGCTGGTTTTAGGCTTGTGTTAGTGTAATATCTCCGGTAATTTTACATTGGGGATCTTAAGGAATCTACTAGTGAGGAACAGAAGTCCTCAGACTAAGAAAGGTAGAGATGAGCCAGATTCCTTCCCAGACCAACCCTTGATCTCAGTATGCTTTAGCTAACACCTCCCTCGTTATTACTTTTCTGCCTGTTGTAGAAGCAGCAGCGAGTGGCGACCATCTGGCTGAAGGACCCACATCCTTCTGCTCCAACATGGGTTCAACTACTGATGTAAGAAGGCATTTCCCATCCTCCCTTTTTCACTCAATTTTTTTCTCCCCCTTCTGCAAATAAAACTGTTTCTGAAAATAAATTTCCCAGGCATAGCTGTGTCTTAGCAGGTCTTGAGGACAGAGCTGCCTGGGGGTGTGGAAGTACCCCCGGCTATGCAGTGGTCTCTGCTGTCCCAGAGGCAACCCAGCTCATGGTGTGCAGTCTCCATGCCTTTTGAAAGCACCATCCTTCCCCAAGATCCTGAATTCTGGAAGGAATTTGTCTCTGTCTCAAGCTCTTCATTGGTGTGTGATAGAGCACTGCCAGGCTGCCCAGTCCTTTTGGATAGGCATCTTCTTATTTAAACATGAAGGAAAATAATGGTGTTCTGCATGCTTTCTTTTAAAGGGAAGCTACTAATGCAAAATTAGGACTTAAAGCTCAGGTAGCTGGTGGCCCTTTCTCAGAAGGATTCCACACTTTTGCGAACCTCTTCTTCTTGGGGTGGCTGGAGAAAGACATCTTCACTTACAGCACATTACTCTGCTCCCACAAGGACGTGCTTAGACGTGTAAACAGTGAACTGTATACCTCACTGCTCTTAAGCACAGGTTAATGCTGGATATAAAGGTCCAGATGAGGGAACTGGTTAATGACCTTCTTTCTTTTAGCTTGTGTAGCTGTATTTAACTCAAAAAAATTTGAAACAATATTGGTCAGGGAAATAAGGATGTGTTTCACTTTTCAGTGATTTTTGTGTGAAGGAATCTGCCCCAAAAGGAGGATGAAACACTGGCACAGGCTGCCCACAGAGGTTGTGGGATCTCCATCCATGGAGTATTTCAATTTGGCCAGACAAAGCCACACCTAACCTGAGCTACTGTTGTCAATCTTCAGGAGGTGGTTGCATGGGAGACCCCCAGAGGTCCCTCCCTGCCATGTTGCTATGACACTGTTAACTGGATGCTCTCCCACTTAAAACCCCCTCAATTTCTTTTATCCAATGGCATGCTCAAAGTCTCCACTTTCTCATTTTAGGCTTGAACGGTGGGAGTTTAGCTCTGCCCTCCCCCACCTTGTCCCCATTAAGTCACCTCACCTGATGCTGTAGAGGACATTGCCATTTCTGGAGATCCTCAGAAGCTTGTTGTCTGTGGTAATCTCATGGAAATGAGCCCCTTTCTCATTAGCAAAGAACAAGTCAGGCTTCCAGATGGAGTCAAGCATAGAGGGGTCCAGGTCCAGAGAGTCATCAGGGTATTCGTTGTATGCCAGCCGCGGGTCATTCCACTGCTGTCGCAGGAAGATGTTCACCCTGTAATCCTGCATGGTGTAAGCAGGGAGCAGAGAAGTGCAGTTAGTGTTCAGAGCAGGCTGAAAGTCCTGAGAACTGGGGAACATGTACTAAAATAATTCTCAAAACCAGACCATGTCTAGACCTATGTTCCCAAGCTATGGCAAGCCTTCTCAACATTATTTCTCAAGGAGCTGTTGTTATTTTTAGCTCTCTAGCTTACAGCTATCTCATGGCATGAGCAGCTGTCTACCCTTGCATCCCTCCATCACAGCAATCATCAGTTGTGTGTGAAGTGTCAAGACCTCTAGTCTGAACCCCAGGGCTGGAGAAGTGATGTTCAGTAGCAGGAGTCGTAAGGGCTGGTGTCAGCAAGACGACTGTTGCAGAGGATTAAGGGGGAAAGGACATCGAAGCCAAATTCCTTTCAGTGTTGAACCATCCCATATTGTGAGTATGTATGGTTCTTCCAGACTTGTGAAAAGAAAAGGCACAGCGAGACAGGCGGTCCATGGAAGGGATATTCCCTGTGTGTTCACTGCTGTAAGGGTAAATCGGATGAACTGCTGGGAGCAACTGCCCTTGGTGAGAGTATGTGAACCTGGGAGGGATGTGCATGAAGTCTGCTCTCCTAACTCCAAGTGAGTGTTCTGGGTTCCCCTCTCTAATGTCAAAATGCCATAAATGCTACAGATTTTATAGGATGGCCGTCTTCTTTAATTGAAGCTAGTCCCCCAGCACTCTGCAAAATTATATCTGCCTGCTAACTGTGTGTCTTGCAGCTCCCCTGAGTTCCCCAGGCCAAGGCTGGCTGCTGAGGTCAAGCTCAGACACTCTCCTGGACAATTAAAGGCAGTTTCTGTTCTCACTGTCTGACCAATAGCTTCCCAGGGTGATCTGCATGCCCCTTTTCTGCTGAATTTCACATAAGAAAGTGAGCCAACAAATTGAAATGGGGAGAGGACATGCCAGCTATCAGGAGAGGGATAAAAGCTCCATGTCCATAAATTAATTGACATTTTCTAAGTTTAGAGGCAGACTGCGTCTGAAGAGCAGCATATAATAAACCAATTTCACTGCCCTGGCCCAAACTAATAGTTGCTATCATGATTAAGGGTTTCTTTGTTGCCTTTCTAATACTAATGTATTTTGAAGACTTATTGAGACAGTTAATGGAGGGTGTCTGACGTGCTTACAGGTATCTAATACCTGCTGCAGGCACTAGGACCTTTCTTTCAGTGAGACTATTTGGCATCTCTGAGGAGATCTCTCTGACTCTGCCATCAGGTCTGTTCTTTCCATCTGGAGAACACAAAGCTCTGGAGTTGAAAGATGCACATGGAGGAGAGTCCTTCTGACGTTGTTCTCAAATGCTCATTTGACTGTGAACCTACAGCCTCTTGTCCAGGAGGACATGACTTTTGTGGAGTCCAGTCACACTGGAGAGTTGGGAGAGGACTGTGTCTTGGGTGCTTTTTGGTTTTGGATGGGAAGTTCATAGCCAAGCCCATGGTCTAGAACCTGTTTCAGGCCACTTAGTGCCATCTGCATCCTCGGAGCACAGAAGCTGCTAATGACATTAATGATTGTGACAACAGCAAATGGACCAAGGACTTGATGCTAACAGGAGCGGAGCTCTGAACATGAAAAAGAGTTGCAATGCTCTCTTCTTCTGCTGATATTCCAAATGTGACCTTCACAAGTCCTAGTGCATCCCTCTGACTTAATTATTCATCTCTGTCCAACCCGGATAATGTGTCTTGAGAAAATGTGAATAGCTGTGGACAGCTAGGAACCAGGGTCTGAGCGCAGGACTAGCCAGTCACGCAAACCTGGAAAAGGAAAGCAACCCTGAATCTCCACTTCCCATGGCACGCAGCAGCTCCCCGAACAACTTGTATACTTTCAGTTCTCCCTTTTCTGTGTGTAAAGATCTGCAGCCATTGCAGTCAGGGGAATTCAATGTCACTGACCTAATAGGTAGAAAGCAAAAGGTTGTTTTGCTTATTCAGCTACAAATAAGCTGGATGCTAGCAGGTCAGCTCCAGTTGGGGGCTTATGTCATGTACAACACAAATTAAACTCATGTTTGGAAGAAACTTCAGTGGTAGCTGCCCAGAAGTGTTCTCAGCCTGATGGAGTGTTGGAAGGGGGCGCGAAATGGAGCCAATCTCTCTACAACAGCCTGTGTTGCCACAGATAAGCTTTGCTGCTGGAGTAAATTCACTGCTTCAGCTCCAAAACTTGCCAAGAGGAAAGGAAAGGCTGAGAAGAGATGTGTAGCGTGGTTTATATTGCCACCACAGCAGGCAAAAGAGGCCATAGACAGAATGACTGCCATAGTCTTTGTCACCATGATGAAGGATCTTAATGACATGCTTGTGGGCCAAATGAAAATTTTCTCACAGTAGATGGCTGTGAGAAGGCCCCTCCTAACTCCTCTCCAGAGACCAAGTGTCCAGTACTCATATCCTACATGGGAACAGTCCAGGGGCATGTCCTGGATGTGTGGTGTGAGAGACTGCACAGCCTCCATCCAGGGGACGTTCAGCAGCGTGGTGGGTAACTCTGGTGCGTGCTATTCTTCGTTCTCCTCCTTTGGAGACTAGTGTTTGCAGTGGATATTCTTCTGTTTTGGAATATAGGCGCCTGAGCATTTATGTTGTGATATAAAAAAGGCAAGGACAAAGAAACAGAATACATGTGCTGAATGCAATTCTCTGGCTTTGCCATTTTATGGCATTAATATTTTACCTCTGTGTGTGTGTGTTTATGAAGATCTTCCTTCTCAGTGGGTTTATTCCACAGTCCTGGCCTGGCCCCTGAAAATGGTTGTTTCCTCCCAGATGCCTTTTCCCTTATGACAGACAGCTGCATTGCACTGTGGTATTGAAGGTGCTGAGCAGCCATTTAGATTTCTTGTGCCCAGGCTTATTTGAGCATAAATGTAAAAACAATCACTGTGACTGCAAACTGGACATGACGCTGCCTGAGGAGCCAGCAGCAGAAGGTATGGAGAGCAAATAAAGTATATCTATGGCTGTGGCACAGCCTAAGATAAGGGTTGCAGCATTCTGTACCAGCTAAAGGGTCCTGTGTGTTGAAAGCTTTGCACCTAGGCATTGCAGTCAAGTGGAGAGGTGATGAGCTGAACAATGCTCGTTTGTTGGCTACCTGGAGATATACTGGAGATTTCTCCTGGATGCTGTTGTATGAGATCTTAATTAGCATCACCAAGAAGGCCACAGTTATTCCTAAATGATGGACAGAATGGACCAATTTCTGATGTGAATTTCCAAGCAAAAAAATAAGATTTTACTGGGGCTGCAGACTCAGCAAAAAAAATCTCTTTCTCCATATCCTTCTTATCACTTGAGTTCCTCATTTGTGTGCCAATCACATCCAGGCATTGATTATCTTGTGCAGCCTGCTCCTCTGGCTGGCTTGGGAGTGGAGAGCAGCAACTCTGTCTTGTGAAGGCATTCAGGAGCTTTGCAATTTGGCACAAAGGCATTTTACTCCCAAGGGGGAAATGACACAGGGCAGGAAGAAAATAACTGAAGTGATCAAAGTAGTTCAATTTGATAATGCTGAAATGAAATTCTGCTTAGTGGCCTCGCAAGGAGCCAAGGAAATGGAAGATCGTTTCAGACTGTTCCTTCCCAAGGTACCACAGTCTTGGCATCTGATGATGAGTGAGCTGATGAAAGCCATGGCAGGCTGGAGGTACTGCTGTGAAGAAGGGATGGAGGCCATCAGGAAACTCAATAGGTTTCAGCCCCTGACTCAGGGGTTCTGTCAGACCAGCCTCTGCACTGAACAGTTTTGGTGAGAGCCTTCACTTTGATAAATTTACAGTTTGCTGATGGAAAAAACCAGGGTAGAGACTGAATTCCCTCAGGAGGGGATTCTGTTATCCCACCTGGACAGGAGAGCACGAGGGGCTTTATTGACATTGGGCTCATTCTCTAGAAAGGGAATGAACATTTTTAAGGCTACCTGCCCTGCAAAAGAACACTACAACTGACTGATTGCAAAAAAATAAACACCCTGGGAGGAGACCTTGGAAGGGTTAATAAGGGACCTCTTTACCTTGCCACAGCTGTAGCCAAGTAGCCAATTTGAAGCCTGGTGTGAAAGCTACAGCTGGGCCAAGGTGAGGAGGTGCTGCTGAGGAGGAAATCTGGTGCTTGAGGAAGGTAGGCATGTGGTGAGGGGTGGGAGCAGTACCCTGGTGCTTAATATGTGTGGGTTTTTTGTTCTGGAACCTAAAGCAGAAAGTTTTTCAGGCTGTTCCTACAAAAGGAGCGGAAAGGATATTCCTCTGGGTCAGGGATGGAACTGCTGCTGTGGGGGGTGGGCTGTAGCTGCTATCCTGAATTTCAAGCTTAGGAACTTAGTAGTGAGGTCTTGTTCTTTAGCTTGGGTTTTTTGTGTCCTTGTATTTGAGTTGCATAGTCCCATTTCATGGCTCCCCTCCCCCCCTGCCTTCCATTCAGTGCAAAGGCAAACTGTAGCCATAGAGGTGGCCGAAAGACTGCAGGTCTAACATTGAAACTGCAGCAGACTGTGAGATGTTGTGAAAACCTTTTCATTTTGCATTGCGTGACTTGTTACGTACTTATCATCTCTGTGGGGCTGACTCTTGGTTTTAAGAATGACTGACTGCAGGCAGCTGAGCTCAAAACCTAGCCTTTGCTACGGGCTTTGTGCGTTGATACGCCTTTTGCTGACCTTGGGGTGAGTGGGCTCAGTATTAAATGTGACCCATATCCTTCATCAGTCATATCTGCTGTCTGCTGCACTGTGGCTTGTGGGGCTGGAGTGAATTGCTTAGTCTGTTTTGCAGGACGGTCTGTTATCTCGTTGGAAAGCTCATATACAGCTGTCTCTGAACGAGTATTTAACGTTTGGACAGTTGCATCCTCCAGCTTCTCCTGTCCTTAGGAGATGCTGGGAGACCAATTGTGGCTGCGTTGCAGCTGGCTGGAAGGTTACATTTGGTTTGCTCTTTTCAGATGGCATAAATATGGCATGAAATCAGCAGAAATAAATTTGCATATATATATTGTACTAGGGGAGCCTGTAGTGGCTGCTTTGTGGTGTTCTTCCTTTTACACTCTCTTGTTTGCTGCATGTGGGCCCTTTTTAAAACATGGGACTGGGAGGTGTCCTCTTGAGTATTGAGTCCAGCTCCTAGCAACTCTAGGTGATGATATAAAAAGATATTCCCCCTTCTCCATATGCCTTCACTGTATACAAAATGCTCCCAACTGCCTAAGCCAGTGAGAGAGCTGTAAAACTGCAGCTTCCACTGGAAGAGAAAGAAAGGGCATTGCTTAATTCCAGGTTTGCTGTTATAGCAGGAAATCTGTCAGATGAACTGCTCAGATAATCCTACCAGTTGTCTCATGCTACAAAGAAAAGCCAAAGCCAGTGCAGTTTATTCACTTAAAAACCAAAACCTTGTTCCCTGGGTGCTTGACTTCTGTTTCATTTTGAATAAAGAATTTGTAGCTTTGCTATAGGTATCCTACTCTGGTATGGCTGGGGGGGAAGGTGTTTATGCTTTTGAAGAGCAAAAAGGGATTTAACAGCTTGTGGTTAGGGGTGGGGGTTGTTTGGCATTTTTAATAAAAATAAGTGGATAGAGTGGGTGCATCTTGCATTTGCCCTCTGGAATCCCTTGCTGTTGGATGCACTATTGTAGTAATGCTTTGGGACAGAAGGAGGCTGTCTGGACTCGTCTGGCTGTTGTAGTTGGTAGTATCTTTCCCTTTGAAGCACTTGTTGGGTTTGCAAGGATGTGTTCCAAATCATGGGTTCCCTGGTCCTTAGAGCTGATTGCAAGTGAGGCTGATGGATATAAGTTATGAGCCACAATCTAACATAAATGTCCAATCAATTATGTGCACCACTAGAGGCTTTTATGTTGGGTCTCCCATTCTGCAGGATGCTTAAAGGAGTTTATTTCACTCTAAGTCAGCTCTGCTTTGGGGAATTCAGTTTGGTGGATGACTTTGTGTTTTGGTGTGGGTTTCTTTTAGCGTGGTGGTTCGGGGTTTTTTTTTGTTGTTTTTTTCTTTTTTCCCCCCTTCCTTCTATCCTTGCAACAGTTTTCAGGTCTCCATTTCTTGCCTTGCTCATTTTAAACCTTTGTGGGGCAGATAGCAGCTTTCTGCCCACTCTGGGAAGTCTGTGCCTTCTCTCGGCCCCAACTCAGTATCCTCCCTTCTGAGGTTTGTAGACCCAAGTGGCTGCATCAAATGCCTGTTTTGTTCTATTTTCCTGTATTTTCTCCTCTTCCTATACCTTCCATGATGCCTCAAACTGTAAGTGAGCATTCACCTCCAATTTCTCTAATCCTCTGCACGGTGACCCAATGATTTACACCGATTTGTGAGATTCAGGCAGTGTAAACTTAAATGGCAGCAGTGGTATTTTCTGTAGGAACTAGCAGCCCCACTATGGAGATATTTTAAAGCCTTCTCTAATTGCGTGTGTAGTATCCATAAAAAGCTGTGACTCTTCTCCTGTAGGTAGTAGTGCAATTTAATATTTTCATCAACGACATAGACAGCGGGATCGAGTGTACCCTCAGCAAGTTTGCAGATGACACCAAGCTGAGTGGTGCAGTTGACACGCCTGAGGGACGGGATGTCATCCAAAGGGACCTGGACAGGCTGGAGAGGTGGGCCTGTGCAAACCTCATGAGGTTCAACAAGGCCAAGTGCAAGGTCCTGCACCTGGGTCGGGGCAACCCCCGCTATCAATACAGGCTGGGAGATGAAGGAACTGAGAGCAGTCCTGCAGAGAAGGACTTGGGGGTACTGATGGATGAAAACCTGGACATGAGCCAGCAGTGTGCGCTTGCAGCCCAGAAGGCCAACCCTATCCTGGGCTGCATCCCCAGCAGCGTGGCCAGCAGGTCGAGGGAGGGGATTCTGCCCCTCTACTCTGCTCTGGTGAGACCCCACCTGGAGCCCTGCGTCCAGCTCTGGAGCCCTCAGCACAAGAAGGACATGGAGCTGTTGGAGCGG